>BJCM01084970.1:0-11919 GCA_018326385.1 Flaveria bidentis
GGTTTGAAGAGAATATGGAAGAGTTAAAATCCATTAGCAAAGGTGCGTATAATCATCTTATGGAGAGAAACCCAACTACTTGGTCGAGAGATTTTTTTGAAATTGGTAGAGCATGTGATGCATTCGAGAATGGAATGAGTGAAAGCTTTAATTCACGCATTCGAATTGCGAGAAGGAAGCCCATTATTAGTATGTTTGAAGAAATTAGAACATTTGTTATGCGTAGAATGTTTTTAATGGTGATAAAATCATGAAGCTTTGAACATGAAGTATGTCCTAGAATCAGAAAAAAATTAGAAGATATAAAAAAACAGAGGTAAAAGTTACATTTTTAAATTTATGTTATTTTGTCATGAGTTTTTACTGACTTTTGAGTTGATTGTGTAGGCTTTACAATGTTGTCCCTAGTAGTAACAACATATTTGAAGTAAGAAGTGAAAAAAATGCATTTGTAGTAAAGATTGAATAGCAGACTTGCACTTGTGGATCATGGCAATTGTCGGGCATACCTTGTGTTCATTCGGTAGCAGCTTTAGGGTTTATCAACAAAGACCCTGAAACTTATGTTAGTAACTGGTTTAAAAAAGCATGTTTAAGGAAGCATATAAACATGGTATTAAACCACTAAAGGGAAGTATGCATTGGCCTACAACAGATGACATCAAACCCCTACCACCAAAAGAAAGACGAATGCCTGGTAGACCAACAGTAAAAAAAAAGACCTTTTAGAAAAAGAGAAGAAGACAACAAAGGTTGGAGTTGGAAGAAAAATGACTTGTCAAAATTGTCAAGGAAGTGGACATAATATGAGGTATTGCAAAAACGAGAAAAAAGACCCACAACCAAATGAAGCAAGACCTAAAGATAGAAATAAAAAAGTGTGACCCGTTTAGGCGTATTTGAGTTAATTTTGTTTCTTTTGGACATATTTTGTTGTCATTTTGACCCATTTGGGAACGTATCATGGTAGTTTTTGACCCATTTGGGAGTATTGTGATGTAATTTTGATTTTTTTTGATGCATTTATATAATTTTGACCCGTTTGGGTATATTATGATGTATGTTGACCCGTTTGGGCATATTTAGGTGTATGTTTGTGTATTTGGGTATGTTGACCCGTTTAAGCATATTTAGGTGTATGTTTGTGTATTTGGGTATGTTGACCCGTTTAGGTGTTTTTTTGGTATAATTTGGAATGTTGACCCGTTTAGATATATGGATGTATGTTGGTATAATTTGGTATATTGACCCGTTTGGATATATAGATTTATGTTAGTATAATTTTTAATTTTTTTTTCAATTTTTACTATTATTGGACAACGAATTTATGCATTTTTACAATCAATTTTTAGATATATGGATGTATGTTGGTATAATTTGGTAAACAATTTTTAATTTTTTTTAAATATTTTAAACATTTTTAAACGGGTCAACATACTATGTATATTATGATGAAATAAATTTAAGTTAAATACACAAGATTGAATTTTAATTTTTTTTAAACTATTAAATAATTTTTTAATAGTTTACCTACTATTCAGGTTAATTATATAAGATTGAAACATCAAAATAAAGTTTAGTGACCTGATTGAACAAAAAAGTTTATGAGTGACCTAATTAGAATAATTTTCAAACTTGATTACTATTCTATAAAGTCAACCCTAATATTAATTACCAAGTGATTTGTGTCTTTAGCTTTGATAGGTTGTACCCAATTTTGTTTATTTTATTTTTGTTTTTTTAGTTTTAGCTCCAACACTTTTACTTCTTTTACAACTAAACCCTTACAATTCTTCAATTTCAACTTTGCTTGCATATAATATTTATCTTTTATAAATTTTTCGTTTTTCATTTCGGTTCAAAATTTTCAAGTTAACACGCCACCCACGTGCGCATATGGTTTAACGTTTTTACGCCTATTTTTTCTCGTTCAAGGGCCATGTCACAACGCGCGATTCTTAGATCGACTTAGTTTTAATCTTTTACGATTAAGTGTGGGGTTTATTGTTTTTACCTCTACTTTACACTCGGTTTTATTTATTTTCTAATATACGTTTTTTTTTGTGTTGGTGTTTGTTAATGATAATATGAAATTGATGTTACTTGACATGATTTTATGACCTCCGCTACAACACGAGAAGCTTGATTCCAGTTTAAATAATAAATTTGAACTCCAGATCAAAATTTTCGAGAAAAAACATCATAAGTGACGATTCAAAATAGAAAACAATTTATTGCAGCCTTCAAAGCATATAAAAAACAATAATAATTCATAATATTGCGGGAGTTGTTGAGATCACCAAATCCCACAACGGTTTGTTGCGGTTAGCAACTTCAACAGCAACCTCTGATGGCGATTTCTAGGGTTTCATTTTTACTCTTCTCAATTTAAAAACTCCTGTTACAAAAGCTTTCAACATCTAATTTACACTTTTCAACGTTTAATCTGATGTTCGGTGAGAAGTAGGTGTTTTGCAGATGTGATATTTCTGCTGCATTTGATGTTTAATTTCTCAACAAACTCCATGAACAGGTCAGCTTACGCAACCTTCTGTTTTCTTCACTTTCAATACCTTATATGTTACTTCATCACTGTTTCTTCTTCTTTATTCTATTTGCTGTTTGCCTTTCGTTTTTGCCTGATTTAGCTTCACTTCCAATTCAGAATTTGATGCCCCTTTTCATCTGTTTGTTCACAACTACTCTGACATTTTCATTTTTAACAATTTATTATTGTAATGGTAGTTGAAAGGTACACAACTGTCACTCAGTTGCATCCCTGTATAGTAAATGTAAACTCAATTTGGTTTCAATTGAAATTGAAGTTTTGGGTAGGTTGTGTAGTTTAATAACTGGGGATCCCAGTACTGTATATTAACATTCATGAGAATTGAGAAGTGAAGTTTTTCATACATAATGGGGAAGCAAGAGTCCAAACAAGGGGATGCTTTTGGTTATCAGTTTAGGTATCAGAAAATGGTGCAAGGAAGTGATCCTACAAAAGCAAGGAGGATGTCAGGGGGAGGTTACCAGTGGGATAAGTTTGAGTTGTTTCATGGGTTGAGGAGTAACTCCATGAAATTGGGTTCAGTTAAGGGTGGTTGTGTTGGTAAAAGGCATACTTGGATCCGTAAACATTTTTCATCGATTGTTTTCACAGTTGCATTGATGGGTTTTCTTTTTCTTTTGGATTCTCTTATGGGTTCCATATTTGAGCCCTCGGTTATTCATAGTAATTCCAAGTTGAATGTTTTTTCTAGTAACAAGGTATGTGCTCTTTTATGTTCTTGTTTGTCATAGTTCTTCCAATACTTAGCAAATAGAAGGGATGAACGGATATACTGTTTTGGTTCCATGTCAAAACATGGTTGATATGTGTATCACAATAACTTTTATGTTACTCGTGTGTGTGATTACTAGCCTCAGCACTCCCATGCATTATTGCCTTAAGTATACTCGTGTGTGATTACTTAGAAACCAATTGTCAATCAGTTGAATAATCTAAGATAATATTAGAAATATAATCGTAATAAGTTATGCTTTCAAGATGTCGGATGGCAGTTCTTATACACTAATGCTTTATCAACTGATTGTGTTCCCTAGAAGTTTGGAGTTAATGGTGGCAAGAATGTGGTGCAAATGTATGATCGCCTTACAAACATGGCTTCTAGTGCTCTTGTGGAGGTTGGATGTCTTGTTTCAACCTTACATGTTGTTTCATAAGCAGTTTTAGTTTGTCGTATAATTTATATAAAGCAGCTTTTGGTTCATCTTGTATACCTCATATTACAGGTGGCAATATGGGCAGGTTTTGTAATGGGTCAATTACCAGAAAACATACTTATAAATCTTTTATAACAACTTATAAATAATTAGTACTCTTAAATATTATTATAACATTAATCTCAGTCTCTAAATAAATTTGTTTAGGAAGTTGTATCCGCTAAAGTTACACTTTGGGTGAATTTCTACACATGAGAATCATTCCCTTTTTAGCAAAAAAATAAAAATAAAAATCAATTTGTCTGGATCATAAATAATTCAAATCGACCCATTCATAAGTAAATTAATTGAATTTGCCATCTCTAGTTCGTTGATACACTTTGTATGTTCATGGGTGACTATTAATGCAGAGGGAGCTTAAACAAGATGAATCAAAATTTTGGAAGGAATCTTATCGTCAAGCATCTGTATGGAGTTATTGCGCAGATAGAAAGGAATCTATAAGCACCGGTAAATTCTTAGTTTACTGTATAAGGAACTTATTTTTATGTTATGTTCGATCTGGATATGGAGCTTTCGCAAGAACTAATCATCGTGTTCGATTTCATAAATGTGATTTCCACATATATATTTTAAAACAAGGGCCCCTTTGACCTTGATAGTCAAACTTTACTTCTTTCTTTCATATGGGTGCCAAAATGCAATTTTATTTTGTTAAATTAGGTTGTGTTTTGCATGATCTGTTTCGTTACTTGTCAATGTTGTTAGGACAGGAAAACTACAAAGCAACAATGGTTACATATTTGTTAGTGCAAATGGAGGCCTAAATCAGCAACGGGTTGCTGTAAGTAAAAGTTTTTCTGTTTTTGAATTTTCTTAGCGAACATGGACCATGTCAAGAATTAAATTGTATAAAAATTGAAATTTTTTCTTCTCGATCATTCTCATTACAAACTCATACTTGAACAGTTATGGTCTATTTGTTTCTACCATCTCATATGGACAATTTTATTTCAGTTTATAGCCTTGATTATGTGTCTATATACAAGAAAATCTGTATCTTTGCATGTAGGTATGTAATGCTGTTGCTGTAGCATCATTATTAAATGCAACATTAGTTATTCCAAGGTTTCTTTTCAGCAATGTATGGAAGGACCCCAGGTCTGTGTATCTGATTATCTGTTTGATTTTACATTAATTGTTGGCTTTTATCCCTTTATATTTTGCAAAATAAAAAAGATATAACGAAACTTCTAAGTTTGATGCCTGTGTGTGTGATTCAGCCAGTTTGGTGATATTTATCAAGAAGAATATTTCATGAGAACATTAAAGGATGATGTTAATATTGTGAAGGATCTTCCACCTCATTTAAAATCACTAGACTTCAAAGAAATTGGTAGTCTGGTATGTTGTCTTTTTAACCATTCTTTGTTTATCTCCTACCCTTCCATCCCATGAAAACTGCTTGTTGACTTGACACAGTTTTATGAAATCATTTGTGCGTTAATCAATTGCCTCATATCCCCTTCAATAGCAAATGCGATAGCTTGAAAGTGGGAAAAAAAATACAATTTTAGCATTGGAATCCGAGCATAAAGGGAAAGATTTCAGTTTTCAAAAGACATACAATAGTGAATTTATTGTTCAAATTTTCAGAGTAAATTAAAGTACTCCTGCAACAATGACGTATGATGTTTTACTACTGATTTTTCAGATAACTGATGCAGAGCTCAGCAAGGAAGCAACACCAGTTGAATATATAGAGAAAATACTTCCTCTGTTGTTAAAAAATGGAGTTGTTCATTTCCTTGGATATGGAAACCGGCTTGGATTTGACCCGTTACCTTCTGAACTTCAAGTTAGAACTGCACTTATCTTTTTTTTATTCTGATAAAATTTACTCAAAACCGCTTTAGCCTTAGCATTACATGTTGTCGTAATGAAGAAGTCTTATGATTTTGTTGCAGAGGTTAAGATGCAAATGTAATTATCATGCTCTGAAGTTTGTGCCCAAAATTCAAGAAATTGGCTCATTGTTGATAAGAAGGATAAGAAAATATGATGGCCCAAGGAACAAATTAGATAAAGAACTACTAGAAAACTTCATAACAGGTCCATTAAATGCGCCCCATACGGATACAGAACCACTCAAGTATATTGCTTTGCACTTGAGGTTTGAAATCGACATGGTTGCCTACTCTCTATGTGAATTTGGTGGTGGACAAGATGAGCGAACTGAACTCCAAGCTTACCGAGAAATCCACTTTCCATTGCTCATGCAACGGCTGAAGAAGTCAAAGTGAGTAACATCCCTCCACGTTTGCCTAGAGGTGCGCCAAATTGGGAAGTTGGTTGGGTAACAGGTCAAAATGAGTAATTTTTGGCACAGGTCAACCCGAAACACTTTTCACCCAATATGTTAAAATTTTAATAACAAAAATCTTATTTCAGTAAAAGTAGATATTGAGTAACATCCCTCCACGTTTGCCTAGAGGTGCGCCAAATTGGGAAGTTGGTTGGGTAACAGGTCAAAATGAGTAATTTTTGGCACAGGTCAACCCGAAACACTTTTCACCCAATATGTTAAAATTTTAATAACAAAAATCTTATTTCAGTAAAAGTAGATATTGAGTAACATCCCTCCACGTTTGCCTAGAGGTGCGCCAAATTGGGAAGTTGGTTGGGTAACAGGTCAAAATGAGTAATTTTTGGCACAGGTCAACCCGAAACACTTTTCACCCAATATGTTAAAATTTTAATAACAAAAATCTTATTTCAGTAAAAGTAGATATTGAGAAACATAAATGTATTGGGCAGATCATGGGAGTAATTTTGCAACTTCTTCCATGTGATATGTGGTTGTAGGCCTGTTTCTGCAGAAGAGCTAAGGAGGTCAGGAAGATGCCCATTAACACCAGAAGAAGCTGCACTTGTTCTAGCTAGTCTTGGTTTTACAAGTGAAACACCTATATATCTTGCTGGATCCCAAATATATGGAGGAAAATCAAGGATGCAATCATTGACTAATTTATATCCTCATGTTATCACAAAAGAGGATCTCCTCTCCCCAAGCGAACTTGCACCATTCAAAAACTTTTCTTCTCAGGTAGCAAACAATCAGTTTCTATCACCTCTATATTAATTTTTATTACTAATAATTTTTCTGTAACGGTGTGCTTATAAGAGATCATTTGACTTTGGTTTATAGCTAGCAGCACTGGACTTCATCGCATGTGCTACTGCAGATGTATTTGCTATAACAGATTCAGGCAGTCAGTTATCTTCACTGGTGTCGGGTTTCAGAACATACTATGGTGGTGGCCACGCCCCAACACTAAGACCTAGCAAGAAGAGACTTGCAGAAATCTTGTCAAAGAATCACACTATAAATTGGAAGGATTTTGAAGGGAAAGTGTCAAAGATGATAACCGGAGCACAGAGTGTTCGAATGAGGGGTTGGGGCCGAAGCATTTATAGACAACCAAGATGTCCAGAGTGTATGTGCAGGTTCCAGTAATATTATTCGAATCGAATAACTTTTTTGTCACTTTTTTGAGATGGTCATTTCCTCATTGAATTGCATATAGAAGCACATAAAAAAAACATTCATTTACACGAAATTAATGAAATTTTAGAACACCAAACTAAACTATCATGCTCTCATGAAAAAATAATACATTTCGGTAAACATTCATTTCCCCTTCCTAACCACCAAAAGGGATTGTGATCAGCACAATCTCGATCTTGCAAAATGACCAAACTACCCTTAATCGCTAAACTTTTAGCCTCAAAAGAATCTTATGATGGTGGAAAGAACCTGTCAAGGTTGAAAGGGAGGGTGTAAAACTCCTCATTTCGACTATCGCCTTTGAAGGTTCTAAACCTGGCCCACCATGGCATCCCCCTGTCTTTCGCACTGTCTTTCAACTCGAGTGTATTGTCAAGAAACACTGCCACCATCATTGCCACTGTCGGGGAGGAGAAGAAGATGGTGTTGAGGAAATCATTGAACTGCATGAAAACACATGTGAAAAGACCAAATTACGCTTCCGGCTTTCGTATGTGGAAACAACATGTAATTAGATGTGAAAAGACCAACTTACCCATTCGGCTTTTGTATGTGAAGGACCATGCTGAGCAGCAGCTGTGTACTCCCTAAAGTACTCAGGAATAGACAAACCGAGAAAGAAAGACACACCCACAATGAACAAGTTTCTCATTGAGTTCATGTTTGTGAACTGCAAGAATGACAACCCAGCAGAAGCTGCCAAAACAAAACAGAAATAAAGATTATTAACTTACATTTCTGTTATATTTTGCACTGTGTTCAATTATCAACTTAAACGGGTCAAAATGCTCACCAACAAAACCGAATAGCACACAATATACTGCAGCAAAGATTGGGAAAGGTATTGATGCAAATAAAGCTCCAAATTTCCCTGCGGGTTACAGAAAAATATATTCAAGAAATGCGATTTAGGTAACCTTCTTTAAAGTTGTAGGAAGTGTTTGTTACCTAATATCGAGAAGAAGATCATGAACCCTGCCGAGATTTGAATAACTCTTCGGCTACCTACACTAGTGCTTCCCAAAAGGCCAATATTTTCTCTGTTCATTTTGTGGAGACATATTTCAGCTTGTGTCTTTTCAAACAAAGTTAACGGTATCATAAACATTAAACACTTACACAGAAACTGTTGATCCAGTTGCTGTGCCAAAGAGACCGCTCAAGAGAATGCCAATCCCCTGCCACCCAATGCCTCGACTGAGAACATGAGCAGGAGGCGGTGTAGCACTTGCTAGGCGGGCTGCCGCCTTGTATGCACCTGTTGACTACATTAACAAATATAAATCTTCGTGTTACACTCGTTTAATTGGGCCCACACCATTATTCGACTGTAATCTTTCTTCTTACAAACAAACTACAAGATTTTCACCTCAATGAGGGCGACTAGAACAGCTGCCATCATTCCAAAAGCTTGCCCTGCTTCAAAAGTTGGTGCACCCCATTGAAGTGGGTACGGGATCTTTATCCTGCAACATTGAATGAAACTTGCTTACAATTCGTATATTTAAAAGAATGATTCGCAAATTAGATTCATGACTCGAATATAACTGACCATGGTGCAGCAGATATGAGATTGGCTTTATCAGTTCTACAGTGCATTTGGGTCAGTTCTGGATGATGTTTATATGCACCACTAGCTGTCAATAAGTGTGCATATGCCCAAATCACTGCTATGGTCAAAAGAAGCGCAAATCGCTCCAGTATTGGTAGTTGTTTCGCCTGAAACTGTTTCAGGTACTGTTTTCCACCAGAGAATCAAGGAACATTAAGATCATATACTAAAATTTTAATCAAACTAATGGACACCGGTAGTACCTGAGAGAATGTGATGAAAAGAATTAGCATTGGTATTCCAAATTCCACACACCTTCCAACCTATGAACAATTTGAGGAAAAAGGATTAAGCTGTTGTGTCAAAAAACAACACTGTTGACTTTTGAAGTCAAATATATTTCTTTGCCCCTTCAAAGTCAAAATTACACTACTCAATTCATTTTCCAAGTTGGACCAAGTACACATCTACTTTAGGGGTCACCATGTTTCTTTTTAAAGGTGTTGTGTACAGAATTGAGTAAAGTTTGCTTTGTGTTGGTCATGCTCATCTAATTATCACTTCTATAGGTTTGTATTATTACCAAAGTTGTAAAACAAATCAATTTGACCTCCAAAGTCAAACCATTGCAAGGGAAGTATCATTCATACCACAGGAAATCCTCTGTCAAAGAGACCAAAACCAACCAATGCAATCACCGGAACCATACCAACAGGACTAAAGAATCTGAAATGATCAAAAAGTTTCATAAGAACTTGAACACAGAAACATAACAACTGAGACTTGTTGCTTTATGAAATTAAACTGTTCACCTTGAACATATAGCCCACAGCTGACTATAACCCAAGATAATCTGCACGCTTGATGCCACAATAAGCGCGCCTTGTATCGCTCGCATTGTAGCAAGAAATCTCTGCAAGTGCAAAGAAACCCATCATCAAAGATTGTGTTTTTCCCCTTCTAATGATAAAAATATCCTCTTTTTCATTTCTATCAATACCAAAAGATAGTGTTTATAATCTCAACTAACAACATTGACATTATAGTGCATCTAAAATTATCCAAACACAAATCATTATAGCAAGATTATAGGTTTAGGTTACCATGTGATCATCTCCAATGGCGGCGAGTGAAGGGTCATGGATGATTGAGATTATAGGAATCATGAAAGCCCATGATCCCCCAATTACAGTAGGTAATCGGGTTCCAAAAAGTGTTTGCAAAAGTGTATTAATTCCTTGAACAAACAGCAATGTTTGCACCACCCTCACTTTATCACCCTGCAAGTGTTAATTTACATGCTTAAAATCACAGTCATATATATGGTACAACTATCTATTGCATGATTTGGAGGAAAAAAGACTCACAGATGTACCGCCCATCATTGGAACAAGAAAAGAGGGAATCATGACAGCAGTCCCTAATGACAAGATGTAATGTTGAAACCCTAAAGCTATTGCTTCCCCTGTTTTCCAAAAAGATAAGATCCATCATCAAATTTAAGCTCAAATCAATAAGTTAAAAGTGTTAAAAGTTCATAGATTGTAAAAAAAGTTGAGAAATTTACACACCCCATGAGGGATTTGAGTCGATACAGTACTCTAATCCCTGAAGTTGATCTGTTGGAAGATGAGTAATTTCCTCTGTTTTTGGTGCTTCGGCCATAGCTTTCAAATCTAACAAAAACAAATCTTTTAAAGATCCAAAATGGAAATCTTTCTTGTTTCGAACGGGGTTTCGATTGAATTCGCACAGCAAACAGATTCAAGAATCTTTCTTGTTTTGGAATATGAGTTTGATTTGTGAAAATGACAAGATCAAAACACAGATGGATTAAGACACTCTAATACTTTCTTGCTCCAAATGTGTTGAATCAATGACTGAAGCAGCACAAATGGGTCAAGATTCTTGAACACTTTCTTGACCCAAACAGGGGGTTTCTGATGGTGAAAATGACTGAAACAACACACAGGTGGAAGATTAGGGTGATGACCAATGAGATAGAAAGAAAAAGGCTTCACAATGGTGAAATTGAAAAGCAAAAGTTGATTGGGGAGTTGCACTTGCAGGAGTCTTTTTGGGTGGTTTAGTGAGATTGAATCCTTTGCATTAAGTAGTGGACCGTTAAAAGTTGAAATATGACAGAAATGCCCCTCGAAAATACTTCCAAAGATTGTTACCGTTGGTCCCTTTCAGTGTGTATTTAATATTTGGATACCCCCATCATCCATCCTAACACGATTTTGTTCCTTTTTGTTTATTTAATTATTATTACCTTTTCATTTAAAAAAGTTAATTTATTTAAGGGTTAATAGGAAAATAATTTACATATGAATTTTCTTCTATATATAGGTTTAACGGTCGAACTTTTGTGTTGTAATATCAATCTCAAACTTTGTCCCCCTATTATTTTATTATTGTTGTTCTCATTATTATTACTATTATTTTTTGACTTTTTTTTATCGTAGTATTGTTGTTAGGGCAATAGACCCTGGTTCAGTGGTTCATCAATATTAAATTTAAAAAACTCAAAAGTCAGTCGTGAATGAATAAGAATGCTAGTTAAAGACCCTCGATTTAAATTTTATCAAATAGAAACCTTAAGGTTAATACTCATTCTCTAGTGGTATTAGTAATTCGCCCACAATAAAATATGTGAGTTCAAAATATGTTAGATTAAGAGCATTCACAATCTAATTCTTGTATTTATTCATATAATTACATTAAAAATTACTATTTTTTTTCTCTTTTTTTTCAACTTTATCATTATTTCTGTCCTCTCCTATACTCACAAACATTTGAAATATATTAAAAACATCATATAGTTTTGAATAGTGTTTCCTAAAAATGCATATTAAACAACAATTTTTCCATATCCTTCACTCACAACCACTTATAACCATATCATAATATAAGAAATGCACTCATATGATTTTAGTGAATCTTATCTTACTACTTTAATAAAAGGATAAATGGGGGTGGCACGTGTCAGCACCACAATCATTTTCATTAATTTTTTCTCGTCTCTCTCTCCTATTAAATAATTACCTTAATTACTAATAAAATTATTTTAATA
>BJCM01084971.1:0-15763 GCA_018326385.1 Flaveria bidentis
GAATTTTGGCCAAGGAAAAAGGTTTTCCCCCCAAATATTTAACACAAAATAATATTAACTAGTCTAGTTTAAGTTGTACAATTAACCTTTTAATTGTATAACTTACACACTCCTTTTATTATTTGATGTCACCTTAACTAACTTAAATAACATAACAAATAATATTTTTGAACAAAATATCCTAATAAGTTGTTCCATCACATATGCAACTTATTTAGAAAACCCATTTTCTAAATTGCTGTAGATATTTAATTGAATGATCATATCATCAATTAAATACCAATTGGTGTTTGCTAAGCTTGTTATTGGGTATAACCCGACTTGGATCACAACGTACTAACCGCATCAATATTCTATGTGTCTTGGGCATAAAGAATCTTACATGGTTATTATCATAATGAGGACTGTTAACATCTAAGATCTTCATATGTTTTGGTAGCATCAGCCTAGGGGGAGTTTTTAAGGTTTATATAAAGGCTGATGTACCTAAAACATCCAAAGTCTCTCTGCATGCATGCACTGAAGTGCAGAAGTAGAAATGCTTCGGAAGTTTTACACCGAAGCCAAGACCAACATCTTCCGAAGCTTAAAGTGAAGTCTTTCGAAGCTTCAAAGACAAAGTCTTCCAAAGCCTAGAAGTGAAGACAAATTATCATCCGAATACTTTTGAAGACATACTTTTATCTGATGTACTTTATCATAAAGTTGGATCACCACCAGGTTGCATATAATTGTTCCCGGATTGTGGGATTTAAATTCATTTTGCTTGTTGACTATGTTTGTTGTGGAATTGACTTACTACGACACAAGCCTTCGTTTGTGTCGAGTGACATCATGACATGTTGGCTTATCATAATTAATCCATCTCTATTAATAGTCAATATGTTATGACGATACCATCTATTACATCCTTGTGTTTCCACTATAAGCGGGTGTGACATGTCCCAAAGTGATAACACTTGTGAGGTGCTCATTAAAAAGTTTATAGGTTTACAATCTAAAAGTGCAACCTGTTGAATAGTTTCAAAGATATATCTCCCCTAATATAGAAGGATATTTCATCCATGTGAAACAAATTCATAACCTAGAAAATAGCCAACGTTCCTTTCGAATGAAAAATATGCTGAGTACTTATGTAACTTTGTTGATTACCACCAGATTGTTCCTAGTGAGAACAATTTCAATAATGTAAATTATAATGTATATAAGTGCGTTCATGGACTATGTAAACAGGAAAGGATAAAATATTGAACCAATAAAGCCTAACGTTTGAAGGCCATGTGACAAACGATAAAACAATATGCCTTTGGAGCCTATTTGAGGCCTTGTAAAGGATTTGTGAAGTTAATGAACATGATTCTATTGATTAGGATTAACAAAATCTTATACGTGCTTGGGGTATATTGTCTCTATAAGATCACTATGTAGAAGTCATTTTAAACATCTAATTAACAAAGTATCCATTGCTTTGTAATTGTAAGAGAAAGAAGTATTCTTCTTGTAGCAAACTTACCAAGAAGATAAAAAAATTCATTAAAGCCAACTTCTGGTTGTTGTTAAAAAACCCTTTGCCTCATGAAGAGTTATGTAACATGTAATTAAACTATTTAGGTCCTTGTTTTACCAGTAAAATGCACTTGCAATCAATACCTATTTAGAACATAATAAACTGGCATCTAAGTATTATTTTTGAAAAGTATAGAAAGTTGATTAGCCATGCTCGACACCATTTTTATATGTTTGTTGGTAATTGTAAAAGTAGTAGGTTTAACTAGAGAGTTGGAGGCTACAATAGTATGATTAGTAGGACTTTAGCTTTATATCATTTTAGATTGCAGCATAATTTGAATGACAAGGATGTGGTGGAACAAGACCAAAAGGAAGATTTTATGCTAACGTGGAAGTAGAGGAGGATGACGAGTAAATTAGGGTGATTGGTTGTGAAGTATGAGGTTGTAGTTGGGCGGATCTAGGAGAGGATAAAACCACATTGTCAACTGGTAACATTATGAAATCATAAAAGGAAGTGCATATGCTAGATGTTTAAATAGGAACAAAAGGATGGATATGTGTTGTAGAAAGAAAACAGTCCTCAATGAAACATACATTTCTTGCTATGTAGATGTGATTTCTAGATGCATCAAGACAACTGTTGCCATGATGACGAGGAATATGTCATAGAAAAAAATGCATTGCATGGAGCGAAATATTTATGGTCAAAGATGGGGAAAATTTTGGTAGCTAAATACATGAAAAAATAAGTACTTAGGAGAATATTTGAGAAAGCATACAAATTATGAGATACACTATTGTGCCGAAGTCACTGAGATAGAGAAGACTGAACCATAACAAGACCATAGAGCTCATTAAATCTCAACAGAGATGTACGTGCAAGGATGGTGGGTTTTAAGGCATTGTATTCTTTACGCAACCTTAAAATCACAAAAAAAACAGATCTTCAACTGATTCATCAATATTGGCAAGTGCGGAAGCGGATTCCTATGCACAACTTAGATAGGTAGGGTGTTTCTTTCCCTTTTATTTTGAAGGTTAAGAAGTTGTGTTTTAAACGTATATTAATGTGAAGTAGTTTGTGGAGCATAAGCATGTGCAAGAGAATCTGATAACTCACAAGCCATGGTAAGTTGATCAATATGAGAGAATGAGGCCTCATAAACTATTAAGAGTAATAATCATGTGAACATGTGCATCATGAGATATTCATGTTGAATAACTTGGTTTAGGTTAAGGCGTAACATCTTCAATAGACCCAACTGAAGGTAACAGTTAGTATGGGCAAGGTATGGTCTATCAACATACCTATAGAGGATATTGGTTATTAAGAATTGGTAGATCATAGTTTTCCAATATCTATAATCGGTAGGTGACAAGGTAAACATAAATCAATTGGAGTTGTTTACAACCTTTTTTTGGTTGAAGCAGTGAAAGAGGTAAAGGGGCCATAAGTGAAAATTGTAGGTTGATTTTGTAGCTTTTGTATTAAACCAAGCAACTTTCCTATGAAAGTTGGAACTTTCTTACGAAAATTGGGACGTTCATGGGGCTACTTACATGTGTCTAAAAACAAAGGTTGTGGCCTTCGTGTGAGTTAGCTTTCATGTGGCTAGCAACGGACAGTTGTAACTTACGTGTAGGTTCTAGAACTTTTGCGCGAACTTTCATATTATTTTGTGCGAAACTTCAGGTGGAAGTGTTGTACTTTCATGTTAACCAAATGAACGATAGTTATAACTTTCTTGTAACAAGATCAGAAACAAGATATTGCTGATGGTAAAGATTGCAAAAAAGCAATTGTTATGAAGATCATAGTGAAGCTAGATTGTTGAAAACCAATTGTAATGAAGCTGTGATTGTATAAGAGGGAGAAGAAAGTGAAAGTTGTAACTTTCGTGTGATTAACAGTTGCGACTATCAATCAGGTTGCAGGCGGCGGCGTCAGTTATGAGCATCAATTGTTTGTTGTGATGATAAACAATGACAATGGTAGTTTGTGTGTTGTGACTGTTAGCAACAGTACTAGGGAGAGGTGGTGGTGAAATCTTGTATGCATATCAATTAGAAAATTGATGTGGTGGTGGTGGTGGTGATGCTCGTATACGTAATCGGTCTAGAGTATATTAATGATTGTAATCATATTAACAAATTATGATATTACATGGGTTTTTATATTGTTGTAGATATACATAAACTATTCTCAACTATTGTCTAATTACAATAAAATCTAATTTAAATTACCCTTACTCGTATATTGTCACCCACTTTATCAACCATCAACTATTGTCTAATTACAATAAAATCTAATTTAAATTACTATTACTCGTATATTGTCACCCACTTTATCAACCATCGAGAGCACACATGTGATCTTTCATGAAAACAATCGTATGGTTTCTTAGTCTACTTCGTTTTATTCTAATGGATCATGATTGCGGATTTTAATATTGTTTAAACAAATGTATTAATTTACCTATCTTGTTGTAAACACTAATTTTGAGACCTGTACTAATATACGGTTGTCTTTCATCAAAATGATTTGATCAACACAGCCCGCATGCATATTTCCAAACGTGAATTTTTGATTCGTTGATTCTGATTCTTTGGTTATATATGTAACCAACTCCACGGGATAATAATGCGATCCTTCAAATGTATTAATGTTTTTCCGAAAAACATTCCCAAGTCAAATTAGTAGTTTGGAGCAAAAGTTTTAATCGTGGTGACAGATTAACTTGATTCCATTACATAAAATACATATATATAAACAAGAAAAAGAAAACAGAAATACAAAGGTAGAATGACAATCCATCTCTTTAGGATTGCTTTATCTTGATAATCAACATCTGTTGAAAATTCTTGAGGCTCCTAAAAATCATTTCTTTCCAATAACAGTTTTCAATCCACACTCAACTCATTGTCTTGAAGGGTTTGTAGACCTTTAGATCAAGAACCACCCCTGCGAACGATCCCGCAGCAGCACAAATTGAGATAACTAGGCAAGCCAAACTCAATATTTGTAACGAGACCCATCGCGTGCTCCACTTGGGTATTTTCTTTTGAACAATGTACATCTCAACGGGGAAATAAACCGTCAAGGGCCAGAACCCGAACGCCCCGAGGATCCCAACAACATCATTGAAAAACGGCATCAACATGGCAACAACTGTGGTCATGCACACGAATAGAGTTCTCCAAACCAATCTAAACAAGTTGAGTTTGTAGGGTTTGTATCCACCAAATGGGATCGGGATCTCGATGTTGTGGTTGATGAACGTGCTCTCGGGGAAGCATTTAGCGGCGGTGTTTTCCACGAAGGCGAATAAGGGTTGGCAGTATACTTGGTAGGCCCCGACAAGGTGGATTACTATGGCTGCATTCGCGATGTCCAGCAGCCAAAAAGGGTTGTAGAAGCCGAAGCCGGTTAGGAGGTTTCCAGGCGCCATGTCCCCGAAGGCGGCGTATCCGAAGCATCCACAAAACATGTAGAAGACGGTTGTTGTCACTACACTTATGAAAGTTGCTTTCTTCATGGTTTTGTGCTCTGCTGGTGGCGATTTGATTGTATCCTGTAGAACAATTTTGTAACTCAAAGTTATTACTTATTAATGAACTAAGTGTAGTCAGATTGCATCATATAATTATCTTTAAGATTATTATTAATTTATCACCTGAATTTCAATGAGGATGAGGGAATAAGAATAAGCAAAAGCAATGGCTCCAAGAGCTTGAAAGCTCCTCCATATCTTCTGAGTTTGAGTCACCTTCCCTATGCTAATACCAGTGAGACTTCCCTTAATCTTTCCATTTTCTGGTAGTCAGAAAAGAAAATTTTAAATTAATTTCCCATAGATTTGACTTTTCAAAGTCAAACCAAATTCTGTTGAAAATAATTTACAAGATGAATATACTCATAAAGTTCATACATAATCTTTTATTCCCTTTAAATTTTAACTTTTTCTATTAAATAATTTCCAACAACCAACAATCCATCATGCCTTTTGTACAAATTTGAAAATTATGCAACTACTAGTTTGACCTTAAATTTCAACAGTTTTGACTTACCAGCAACTTTAAAAATCCCAAGGGCTAGACCAATGGATGAATAAGTGAATGACATGACAGCAGCCACCATCGATAGCCATGAAATCTGATCAAAATCAGGAATTTGGGAGAAGATTATCTCAAGAACACCAAACAAGACCATGTACGGTGTGCCCGCTACTGCACATGGGTTATGATGACCTTTCTCGTGGAAACAATCGGCTCTTTTTATTGCTCTGTTTTCATCAACCACGGAACAATCAACTTCAATTCCACAAAACTCATAAAGATTATAAACTCTACAGAGCTGATAACTCACATCATGCTGATAGAAGCTGCAATGGTGTATCCGATTGCTACTCCAACAAGATTGAAGTACTGAATGAGCCCACAAATCTTTACTTGAAACCCACCTGATAAACTCAAAATTGTTAAAAAAAAATAACCTTTATTAAAGAAGCAAATTTAATAATTATGCTTGAAATTCAGCAAAAAATAAAAAATAAAAAAAAGTACCAAGATTGTTCTGTACGGCTTCCATGTAAGTATAGTTTCGTTTTCCGGTGACAGGGTCGCCGGAGCGGTAGCAAGCGGCGAGAAGACAAGAAGTATAATAAGTCACAAACGAGAAAAGAAACAGAACGGTGGGTCCGGCGATCCAGCCGAGCTGAGCCGTCGCCCACGCCAGCGACAACACGCCGGAGCCGATGACTGCAGTTATGATATGTGCACTTGCAGTCCAAACCGTACCTAATTCATCCCAAAGTAGAAAAATCAGCAATAGGGTCAAACATGATTCACGTAATTTTGACTTCCAAAGTCAAAATAGACGACAAAAATTTACCACTTCTTTTCAGACGACCGTCGTCGTCAAAGCACTTGGACGGAGCCTGAGGGGCAAATCCTCCGGCGAGCTCGAACCCTTGTTGGTGCTTTCCGGCAGCGTCTTCACCCATCTTTTTGTTCAAACAAATTTCAAAAATCAACAACTTTATAAGCTCAAAGAATTCAAGTTACAGTCAGAATTGAAGTTGGTGGTGTTCAAAACTGATGATTTGAGGATTCTGATAACACAACTCCCAAGGGAGGAATGTGAGGGTCAAAAATTGAATATGAACTCTGCTTAGAGGTTGATGATTGAAAGCAGAGGAGATGTGAAACAAGAGGTGCATTGGATGGGTTTATATAAACTGTTGTGGTGGTGGGGGCGGTGTGGGAGATCACGTGGCAAAATAATGCAACAATAGATTATATTACAAAAGAAAACTAAATAAGAACAATTTAGAGTTTGACTAAAGTCTCCGACCTGTGTTAACATATCATTTTTCTATTATTGTTGTTAGATGTATTTTAAAATATTATACAAATAAGAATTCATTTATTCTCATGTTCGTTTCTCACTAGACAACAAAGGTCTATTCTCGAGTGCATTAATTGTACCGTATTTATTGTCGTAGCCCAATAATATTTGCGTGTTTAATTTAATTATTGTCTTAGAAGATATATATCATCATAATGGATGGAGTTGTATATTCTCTAATAAAATAGTCATTGGTTTCGATACTCTACAATTTATTAGTAGTAGTTTTAAAAGTTAAATAGATGTTAGAAATATTTTTTAATCATGCTTGAATAGTATATACGTTGGAGACTTATGTTTGGACAAAATATATAACTTTATAAGTTCACAAATTAATTAAATTATTAATGGTATTTTAAACAAGCACAAACTCAAGTTTTTTATGACTCATTTGAAATATGAAGTTAAACCCGAGCTTCATATATCGAGCTCATGAGCCTCGAGAATTTTTTTTTTTTGTAATTTTATCTGGTATGCTAAATGAATGTTTATATTAATAACTATTTTATATATTATATAATAAACTTAATTAAATAATATATATTATGTTATGAATAATAATAAATATATATAAAAATATAAATTATACATAAGTGAAATAATTAAGTAATAAACAAGTCGAGCCGAAGCCTTTTAAATGAAAACGATTTGAGGTGAAGCCTAGACAAGCTAGGCTTGATCCGGCTTGGCTCGTTTTGTTTACACCTCTATTTATAGAATTATATTACTTTTTCTTTTAATGTTAACCCTTAAATCATAAGTTTTTAGCATAAACAAGCTATACATACTTATCAACATTAGATCAATGACTGTTTAAAAACGATTATAATTATATATAAATCGTCGTTTGTAAATACATACCAAAACAATATCTTGAAAGGAAATCATTTTAATATTAAACACATACCTTCATTTAACTCTGAAGTCTAGAGGGAAACACAAGGATGGGTCCAAGAGATGAACGTATTCAAAGGCTAACCCAACACTAATGTGTTTCACAAATGTTAACTACCTCCGCCCTCTATATATACTACACTTGAGAATCCAATGCATATAATAATATATATAATTTTATATAATCATAGTGTTATACTTATTGGATTTTAAAATACATCAATCATTTTATTAGTCAAAAAGATCTCGATCACCATACAAGGCATGCAATGTCTATTTAAAGCGTCATAGTTGATATTAGTATTATCATCAAACATCACCATTATCTTGTATTGTACGATAATGTAATACTACTCTGGTTGATACATAATTATAAATTATAATAGTAGATAAATTATTTATAGCGCTTGTCAACTAAAACATTTTTATTAGTAAATTTTAAAAATTATGAGGTTCTACTGTGTTTCCTTATTTTTGAAAAAATACGATACAACCCTCATTACTTTTTCAATATTTTTGAAAGTGTTTGTGAGCGAAGTAAAGGAAAAGTTAATATAAAAATATAACAACTATTATTTAATTGAAATAAAAATAAAAGTTATATTATTTAATGCATAAATTATATTACTTAATACATAAAATATAATCACTTTCGAGGGTAAATAATATTTATAATATTATTTATAGATTGCCACATTACAATTAGTTAAATAAACTTTACTCGTAATAAAAATAACTGAATATGTTTTAAGCTTTTAACTATATCTTTTAATCCTTCACGTTTAAAAACTTTTCGATACTACAATTGTAACTTATGTTTTTTTTTACATTTTGATTTAAACTTTTTTTAAAGTAACTTATATTTTGTGATATACAATAAATTAATGTATAAATTCAAGTAGTAATGGAAAACTCATTTATTTGATGTTTTAAATTTCAGCTACGACAAATTGTTTCTAGATTGTTAAAAACAATCCACATCTATCTTCCAGTCCATATATGTTTAAGAGTTATATTTGTCTATTTGTATATTGTTTAATTATATCACTGTTTCTTGAACTATTTGATATTTTAAATGTATATTTATTAGTTGTTAGACGTGTGTAATGTGTATAATGTATAACCATCACGAAGATGTTGCTAATTAAAAAACTTAGAAAATAAATAATAGACTTCTGTAAAAATACTACGAGAATAACAAAACGCTATAAACGTATGTCGGATATAAAATATCACTCCACTACATCACGTCAATCGCATCGCGCGGGCACACTCGTATTATGTTAGAAACACTTTATGGACATTGGTAGTTGTCACCTAATAACATCTATTAGAGTATTCACAACTCATTCACCATTTGTATCTATATAATTAAATTAAAAATCACTACTTTTTTTTTTCTTTTCAACTTTATCATTACTTTTTCTATTTCCTTCACTCACAACCACTTAAAATATATTAAAACCATTATAGGGTTTTGAACAGTGTTTTCTCATAATACAAATTAAATAGTAAATTTACCATATTTTTCACTCACAATAACTTATAACTATACAATATAATATAGAAAAATACACTTACATATATATAAGGAACCAGTTGTGAATGCTCTTAGGGTAGACATTTAAAGTTCGTATATTTGTCACTTCATGAAAATTTAACACATTTTTTTGTACTTTTTACTAACAAAAATTAACCTTTTTAGTTTTTAATTATTATTTTGCCGTTATCCATTAAAATAAAAAAATGTTACTATTAATCTTTTAGGGCATTCAGAGTGGGTTCCCCCATCCCATCCTCATATTTACACTAAAAACACTATTTTTTATTATCTCTTTCAATTAAATAATAATTTTCTAATATTATTATTATTACATTTTCTTCCTCTTCAACCCACAACCACATTTTAAATATTTAAAAAATTATGAAGTGTTGTACCATGATTTCTTATATTTTCTTAAATATGAGAATCATGGTAAAACCCCCATAAATATTTTTTCATTCAATCACAACCACTAACAATTATCTCTTATAATATAGGACACAAACTAATATAAAATATGAGGAACTCACTGTGAATGCTTTTATTGGCTTTCTTTATGTTTTTTATTTTATCTTATTTATTTTATTAATTCTTAGTCACTATAGTTTAAAATATCATCATAAATATCTTAATAATTTAGTCTTAATTTTTTATAAAATATAATTTTATTTATTTTTATATAAATTTATTTTCATTTGTTCACTTTGTTCATTATCTTAATAAAACCATAGAATTAGACAACGTGATTTTTAATTTTTGGTACAAAATTTTATAGTCTAGACATAGAATTAGACAAATTTTATTAATTTCATTTCATTTTGACTGCAACATCAAAAAGAAAGTCTAGACATTTTACAAAAGTCATGATTTTGTTAAGTCTATTTCCCTTTATTAGTCGCAGATTTTAATTGTTTTGATCGTTCTATTTAGAAGCATAAAAATTGATATAGTTTCTATTTATTTCTTAATAAATTTTATTTCGGCCACTATGACCAATCAAAATGATTCTGTATCGAGTATAGTATAGTACAAGTATATATACATGGCCTTGTCTTTTTATGTGAACCTATCGATTTTGGAGAATTCTCGTCCATCCTTGATGGAACAGAATAAATTCTTTAGATATATAATGATGGTTATAATTATCACATACCAATAAACACATTCTTCACATACTCTTTTTATTTTATTATTTCCGCATTTAAAGGAGGTGGAGTGGTAAAGATGCCATGAGTGAAATTAATGTTCGGTTTCAAGTGGGTATTCATTCATTTATCTTTATTTATTTCACAATACCTTGAAACCAGTGTGTTTTCAAAAGAATAAAAATATATTTCTTTTGATTACCGTGGACCGGGCGTCCCCCGGGTTCGTATGCCGGTTTAGTGAGGTTGGGGTAGAACATTGCCACAACTGCCACCTCGGGTATAGTTTGGGTTCACAAACCCGAGATTGAACCCGTAGAATGTTTATCTTCACGAGCCAAGTCAAAATGTTAGGGTAGTTGAAAATAAAAAATATGGTGTTACAACCCTTTCAACTAGTGACACATCTAAAAAAAAGTTTCCCTACAGAAGCAAAATAAGGATGGGTAAAAATGGAACGGTCAACGGAAATAAATGAATAAATAACGTATGTTTTAATACAACTTCCAAAAATTAACTTTAAATAGTTCAATTTCTAATTTTGGTAATATCATATTTTAGATAAATTATAGAGGTGTTTAAATTTATAATTCTACCATAGAAAGTCATAAAATATTAAACATCGTTAGACTCAATCCCAAATCCGATAATAATATTTCAAAGAATATTAATTTGCAGATATGATTTTAAAATCTTAAATGTATACGCATAATAGCCTCCCCCCCAACCCATTTATTTGAAAAAAAATGAAAAACGCTTAATGCCCCTTAAGAAAAAATTTCTATGACATCAGCATCATTATTCTTATGCACAAATATGGGTAATAGGTAATGACTTACAATTTAATCATTACCTAATTATGAGAGGTTATAGGGAAAACACCGCTCACTTTATATAGCCGCTATAACAAGGTACGGGAGAGTTTGCGGAATTCTTCGATGGTTAAATAGGTCATTATATTTGGTCTTAAAGTAGTTTTTGTCATTATTTTGTGCTCAAATAAGATGACATCTTGATGATGAAAGTTAGGGTAGTAATTTTGGTTTAAAGTATTTTGTCCCTTTGCACCCTTATAAGCCTAATTGTTTTTCATTTCTTTTGTGTAAGTCTAAAACTACATCTTGCATACTCTACTAATATCATATGTATGTATAAGTTGGTTTGGTTTTAAACGTCTATGTTAAAAACTACTATATAGCTGATATTAGTTAGGTGGGGCAAAATGTAATTGTAAAATCATTTGAAATTAGAGTTAAGAAGCTCCCTTGGGGGTAAGCATTAAAGCACTTCATATAACGGGTTATTATAACTAAGTTTTGTTTCTTAGTCATGAGGAAAATAGTTTGATTAATTCATTTAGGTTATAGTTGGATTATATATAAACATGTAAAAGTAATTAAACTATTAAACTTGGTTGTAATAAATCATAACTTAACCATGTTTTTTAATTAGTTGGATTATTTTATAATTTATATACTTATTTTTAATTTTTATTTTCATTGTTAATTATAAATAGGAAGATTTTTTAAGGACTTTTTAGTAAGTTGAAAACTATAAAATAAACCCTAAAACGGGGTTGGCACGGGGTTTCATGATTACTAAAGCATAGAACTTTTGATGTATGTGTGGTGACAGAGAATTGAATAATCAATTTGATTAATTAATGAGGCATCATGTTCTCTTTGATCACTTCAAATGGTTTATGCTTGATGCTTCCCAATTATACACAAGCTTAACTCTATGTCGTTGAGAATCTAATTCAGATGTGTATATATTATATATTGAGAGTAAAAACATATTTATAACTTGTTGGTGATTATAGTGTTAACAATCATTTTGGTTAATTGTAATGAATGTTAAAACCAAATGGACAAAACAATATAGTTTGAGATGTGTTAGAAAACGTGGAATACATGTGTTCGTACATGATTATCTTTATTTATTGCCTCAAGAAACCTAGGAGTTCAGGGGGCAGTGCCAAAGATGTTAACCCCCATTGTGGGTTCGCGAGTAGCTCTTGAGGCTGGACCCTAGGAAAGTTGGAATAATACTAAAAGTTGCTTCGATTTACAAAAACAATGGAGCATTGCAAGAAAACTGATCATCAAATGTTACTAGTTATTGGTGGTAATTATCAGCATTAAGTTACTACTAATTATCAGTGGCAAGTAACCCTCAATAATAATTGTTTACCGCAAATGATTCATGACAACTAGTTATTTACAAAAACAAGCACCGATAACTAGAATCAGTAGCAGTTCAATGTAAACTGCCTATTAGTGGCAATAATTATTCAATAGTAACATAGCAATTGGTGGTAAAGCACCACTGATAAGTTTTCCACTTATCTAACTACACAATTGTCAAGGAGTTATAATCATCAATTGTTGAAAGAACACTATAATATTATAATGGTTCATCTCCTATAAATAGGTTATCATTAAAGCAGTTTAAAATCTCAATTCAATTGCAGTTCTTGTTACAATTTGTCCTAACAATATTGCATACTTCATGTCTTCTTTGCCTTATTCAATTAAAGATTTTAAAGCTAGAGCAAAATTAGTTTAATCTAAATGTGATTACATGATTTAAAGAAGCACCAGACTAACTTAAAAAATATAAAACATACACTATTAGACACACACACACACCCCTCTATTATTGGGAATTTTAATTTTAAAAGTATCATTTAAGTTTGATAACTCTACTTGCTTCACCCATACCCTTGGTTGTGTTCTTTGCATCTAATACACACCTCCTTTTCATCCTTATTACTTTTTTTATATTCCTATCTAATTGAATTATTAAAAAGCAGATGTACATATGTGAAAATGTATTAAGTTGTATGCATTATGGACATGAATGACTAGGAAAATATTCTTTATATGTTGATAAGGGTGATAACATAGTGCCGTGGGACTTATTAATGTAGAAAAAAATTAAGAGACAAGTCACATGTGAAGAAAAGAAGTTTGAATCTATAGATTGTTTTAACATGGAAATTGGAAAGGTTAGACGAAAAATAGAAGCTTTTAACTGTTTTTCTTTTAGAGGTTTAGGGTTTAACTGTTTAGAGGTTTCATCTCATTTTTAGTAGGAAAAGAATTATAAGAAGGAATTGATTACCTGATCTTAAAGCGGTTACTAATGAACATAATACTCGATCAGACCCTCATTGTAAAAAGTGACTCTTAAACTAGCTTCAACCTCGTTTTGATTAACCTTTGTACTCACCTTTTTCATGTAAATCATACATCTCATTTATCAGTTGGCCTTTAAATAAAGCAAACTTTCATAAACTGTTTGACGGAAAGTTCGTTTATGTTCGTTTATTTGATTAAATGAATAAACACGAACAATTTTTTTGTTGATTTATTTAAATAAACGAACATGAACACATGTTTTGTCTGTTCATTTATATTCGTGAACGTTCATTCATATATGTTCATTTATGTTTGTTCATTTTTACGTTCGTTTATGTTTGTTTACTCGTTTGTGTTTATTTGCTTATATTTGTTCGTTTGTGCATTGAAACATAATTTCATGTACATATATCTAACAGTTTTTAGATGAGTAATTATGGATCATATATATTTGAACCAGTAATTTGCATATGTTATTGGATAAATCATAATGTGTTAGATTTGTTCGTTTGTATTCATTGGTGTTTGTTTGTATTCATTTATGTTCGTCGGTTATGTTCATCTATTTTTATTTGTTTGTGCTCATTTACATTCATGAACTGTTCGTTTAGCTTTTAACGAATGAGCATAAATGAACACGAACATATCCATTTTCTTAATAATAAACATTAACAAAAAATTGTGTTTGATTTATGTGTTTGTGTCCGGTTAAAATTAAATGAACAAACACGAATATACGGATGTTCGTGTTCGTTCATTTCATTTACACGCCTATTTATTAAGACATTAAAAGGAGCCGCAATGTCTTCATTACCTACAACTCAATCCCAAAACCTAACAAAATCGTACTTTTATAATTGAAAACCGAAGAAATAATTTTATCTATTCTAAAATTCTAGTCGTTCAATGCTTTTAACAAATTTATTAAATCAAAAGGAAACCGACTAATCAAGATTGGGTGGCTGAAGAAATTAATACAAGCTCAGTCAAATGAAACATCAGGTGCTTTTAATGGCTAGAATGGAAAATGTGATTAGACTTTAATTTTTCTTCCTAAAATCTATGTGTAATATATGTAACAAGTTCTAGCACCTTGGTGGCTTCATTAATTATATGATTGTTTGTTCAAACATAAAAGAAATTATTGGAACCCTATAAAGATTAACATTTTAATTTTTAGATTAGTTTTGTTATAGTATAGAGACTTATTTATGTAAATATATGTTTTTTTTTTGTTTTTTGTTATTAGTATAAATAGGATTGCTTGTTTTGTGCAGGTTAAGTTTAGATATTTATTCTCTCAATTGCACTTTGTAATCCTATTAATATCAATAGAAACTCTATGAATTTTTCTGATATTTGTTAGTGTTGATTACATTATTCATATTATTGTATTTTTTGCTTGATAACAATCACAGATCGATCCATTTGAACTTATCAAATGGTATCAGAGTTTTTGGTTCAGTGATTTCAAGTTCAAAATCAACTTTTGAGCACTTTTGAATCACTTGAATATGTGATTTGATCGCAATTGTCCAATTACTTGATGATTTAGTTGTGTTTCATCACTAGAAACATGATTTGAATCACAATTGAGTGAATTTACATCATCAAATCTGAATTTTTGACAAATTTATGTTCGAATAGTTCATCAAAACTCGAACACTAAATTTGCAAAATTGAGAATCAAAGTGTTGTTAATTTAAAGAAATGATGCTGAATGATTGATTATCGGTGTATTAGTGACTTAATTGAAGAGTTTCAGATTGTTTTATCAAGTTTTGGAAAATTTGTGAAGATCAGGTTGTTACAAAGAACATGAATGAGGGGTTTGAGGTGTTGAAATCATCTGAAAATCACCTAAGTGTTTAGGCGCATTGTAGAGAATTATGAAGAGGCTGAAGCAACCAAAGTCCTCCTTCAGAGAACTTCTTCAGTTGTTGTGACAACCTCTGTTGTCTTCAGCTGTTGTCTTCAGACTTTGTCTTCAGCTGTTATCTTCAGACTTTGTCTTCAAACTTTGTCTTTAGCTGTTGTCTTCAGACTTTGTCTTCAGCTGTTGTCTTCAGACTTTGTCTTCAGCTGTTGTCTTCAGACTTTGTTGTAGAGAATTATGAAG
>BJCM01084976.1:0-20904 GCA_018326385.1 Flaveria bidentis
GAAGACAGATTTCTTCCGAAGACTTTTAACAATATGCTTTATCTGATGTACTTTTCCATAAAGCTGGACTCCTTTTTGTTGCAAGTCTGTAAAGTCACCAACTTACATGAGTTGGTGAAAAGGTCTATGCTTTTGGTAACTGTACATTGAGGTCTTGAGTCTGTAACTTTCTACTTCATGTACTTTATCCTTTTGTAATAGATAAGGATGTGAGTTATGGCATGTCATAGTCACTAGTCAAAAGGCAATCTGCCTTTTGACTCTATAATTGATTTTGTTTTGTGTCTAGTCAATTGTATCCAGCTGGCTTTCATAGTATGGCCGGCTATAGGACGTAACATAAATATCTCAGGTTCTTGTAACTTTCCTTTATTCCTTGTAACATTTGTAATAGAACTTGAGAAAACAATATACTGCATTCTTGAAAACCATACACTTGTGTATCTTGTTTTGTCTCTTACTAAATTACTTGTGTACTTAGTATCATATATTGTGATTAATCCAATTCACTGTTTGATTAAGTCTTAGTTTATTCTCCTCTTTGTGTTGTTGTGTTGTAAGTGACTCCCTTCACCGGTCCTGCAAGCATATTTGAGTACTTAACAAAAAATGTACGCCCTGGGCATTAACTTTCAATTTTTAATAAGGTTGGGTTGTTAAACCTAACTCTTCACTCTAATATAACATAATAATTTACGAAAGTAATATGTTTGAGTATCAACATTTCACCCTAATTTAACAAAAAATTAACGGATGCTACATTTAATACCTAAAATCACTACAAAATTAAAAGTTAGTTAGAAACTTGTTACTTTCTTTTTCTTAATCATCACACATATTATTTTACCTAAGCCACATAGACAAATTGTGTATAATTAAAGTTTAATTAAATGATCGAGGGTATACACTTTAAGGATTCTCAACTTGACATGCTTTCTTTCGGTCTTCTTTTACCCATTTCACTAACAAGTTATTAAACATTATGATTCAACTGTTACCTCTTCATGGAATTTTAAATAAAAAGTACACATGCCAATTATGTCAAGATAAATTGGGTTTTATTATTTGTGTAGCAATTAGTAACAAACAAACAAACTCACTATATCATATGTATAGTCTGCTTATATATAGGGTTTGTAAAAAAATATGATGAGAGCAAGTCTTTTTTCTATACTGAATGATAGATAGACTACATCGAATAAGACCTTTAACTCTAAACATTTTAAAAATAACGACACAAATATCTTTTAATACGTAGTATACAAAGATACGATACACAATAAGATAACAATAAAATAACCATAATAAGGTAATTATACACAAAGAACAACATATATTAAGCTCGCATACAAAAAGCTATCATATACATGCACAAGTACATCTATGATAAATGATCCGATGTGTAAATACAAGAAAATCGATAACTAAACTAAATGACATAGGAGTCTGCATACAAGGTCGTCAATATAGACCTACAAAGAACAAAAAGTGTGGAATCAATCCAAGGGAAGGCATGAAAGACAACAAATGTCTACCTAAGGAACACATATGATAAACACACCTAAATAGGTAGGTACAATGTTCCTCTAAAAGTTGCTCGTTTGATTTTGGCTTGGTTGTAAACGAGCCGGGTGGCTCGATTCGATTTGTAAACGAACCAAGCACTCAATTATAAAATTAACCGAGTTCAAGCGAACATTTTCCGCTCGATTTATTAAATTCGAACCGAAACGAGCGGCTCGATTTGTAAACAAACCAAATTCGAGCGAGTCTTTGTTCGCTTGGGTTCGATTCGATTTGTAAACAACCGGTGACAACTCTCAATATCATAGGTTTTAGTGGTTTCAATCCATCTATTAAACTATAAGCTTTTGATTGTGTTTTCTAATTTATCATCAACGCAAAGTGATTTAAAAAATATTCCACGTGGAGTATCATTAATTATACTTTTCTTTACGCATATACTTGTCGTCCCCTTCTCGAAACCCATTTGAACAATAATAATATTATTCTTTAAAATATTTGAACATGTCAACCCACGTTCCTCCGCCGTCCCACGGCGGCGCAATTTCATTCCAATTTTACCCTCACCCGCCACCCACAAACCTCACACATTCCCTCCCAAAATGGTAATTTCACCCTCCATCAGTCAAATTACGTCACCCACCGCCGGTCCACCACCGGTCCACCGCCGGTCCTACCTCCGACCTAACTAACCACCATAATTAAGCTCCAAAACTCCTAATTAACCTCACTACTACATTCAGTTTCTAATTCACTTTGTTGCTTTTAGTTGATGAAATCAATGGACTCACCGAGGAATTTGGAGGCAAATGGTGGTGTGATTGTGAATGGATCAGATGCTGTGAACAAGGACATGAAGATGAATGGAAGAAGAAGAAGAAGAGGATCGTTGATTGTCAGGAGATTGAGTTGCTGTAGGTCCTCGGATTATGGATACCCGACGGTTGAGGAAGTTGACGCTGACGGTAACGTTGATATGGAATCGGCTGCGGATGATAAAAGGCGGTCTCCGACGCACCTTGTTGTGATGGTTAATGGACTGATTGGGAGGTTAGTGGTTCATTTGTTTGGTTGTTGTGCTGTTGATGTTTTGAGTTTTGTTGATTGATCGTTGGTTGTGAACAAGTGTTAAGTGCGTTTTGTTGTGTTGATTATGAGTGTAGTGAAAATAGCTGAGGAATTAGTTTTGATTCAAGCGCATTGCAGGTTCAGATTTGATAACCTAGTGATCTGGAAATGCAAGTTTGAGGTCATATGAATGTTGTACAATGGAAACTAGATAAGTGCACAGGCAAATGTGCTGAAGTTATCGTACAATGGAAGTTTTGTAGAATGAATTAAGATGCCACCTTGACTATAACTCCTAGCCATCGTGTGAAATGTTCATGGAAGGGTGGCAGTACATTTAACTTTTCACGTGGAGAATGGAGATGCGCTGTTATGATGTGAACTATTATTAAGTTTTCAGAGAAAAGCAGGATTTAAGTAATGTGTAGTGCGCCATATACAGTGCTGTATGGTTCCGAAATTTATAATTCTGTCTTTGGCTTGCCTTCTTATAATAATCTTGAATACCCCGTGATGCTTTTACCTGATGATTTACATGCTTGCAGTGCTAAAAACTGGAGATTTGCTGCAAAACAATTTTTAAAGAAGTATCCAAATGATCTTATTGTTCACTGTAAGTAGTTCTACCCGTGCTTCTTACTTTAGCAGGTTCGTATTTCATAATTGTTTAATTCTTACGTAGCTTAGATAATCAATGAAATAGTAAAAAAGGTCTGCAGAAAGATAATTATCATATCAGCACCAAACAAAGCCTTTCTGAACTGGATTTGTCTGTGAAGATGTTAACCTGGATCACGTAAAAGAAATTTGAACCAAAATTTCACCTTTTCTCATGGTTTCATTAACTAAAAACTATGAAATATGCTAGTTATGGGCTTTAAATTTTCATAGTGGATGGTATCATATAATTTGTTGAAGGACATCAGTCGACAGACCCAGACTTTTTAAGTGCTGTTAATCTTTGTTTAAAGTATACCATGCTTTATCTCAACACCATATGTTCTTGATCAATATGGTAAACACAGGCAGCAAAAGCAACTCTGCATTGGCGACACTTGATGGTGTTGACGTGATGGGAACCAGATTAGCAGATGAGGTTGGTGTGTTCCAAAAGCTGTCTGGATAACCTCCTTAACGATTCGCAGAAAGTGTTGGCATCTCATCAATCAAAAGTGTTGGTTTTGCAGGTGTTATCTGTGATACAATGTCATCCTAATCTTCAGAAGATTTCTTTTATAGGTCACTCACTTGGTGGCCTAATAGCAAGATATGCTATTGCTAAGCTCTACACACAGGATTGCAAAAATCAATCATGTCAAGGAAATGGAAACTATGAACCCATGGAAAAATTTGAAAAATCAATGACACAAGTCAACGTATGCTCAGAATGTAATTCTAATGGAAAAATTGCCGGATTGGAACCTATCAACTTTATTACTATTGCGACTCCACATCTTGGTTCAAGAGGTCACAGACAGGTAATCTAAACATCAAACTGGTATAGAGAAAGTAATCTTATTACATTTTATTCACATTTATCATTAAGGATATCCCTCATAATTCCTGGATTTCATAAGTTGTAACTGTCAATGGTCTCAGGTTCCGATGTTCTGTGGAATTAGAAGCCTTGAAAAACTAGGGTACCACACATCAGGGTTGCTTAGAAGAACAGGGAGACATGTGTATTTGAAAGATAAGATAGATGGACAGCCCCCTCTATTGGTTCAGATGGTCAATAACACTGAAGACCTAAAGTTCATGTCAGTTTATATAGATTGTTTTGCATAAACTACTTGACATCATTACTTCCAAGTTTCACCTTACTTTCTTGCCTGATTTTGTAGATCTGCTTTGCAGTCCTTCAAGCGTCGTGTTGCTTATGCAAATGTCCTTTCTGATCGTATCCTATATCTAAGCCTCTGTTATAACCTTTATAGTTCTTGAAGTACTACATAAACTGATGAACAAATTAGTTAAACCGAACATGTTATCCCTTGAATTCTAGATTCTAATTCCAACATATTCTGTGAACCAAAGTCCAAACACTCCCTTAAAATTTGCATGCAAACATGCATGGCCCTTTTTCTTAACTCAACACTGTACTTAGATCTTGTGGGATGGAGCACATCATCAATTCGTCATCGAAGCGAGCTACCTAAGGTAAAATAGATAATACACAGTATATAACATTTCGAGTGCATCTGACTATGTTTTTCATTTTAGCGTAAGAATCTTGCAAGAAGTGGTAGATATCCCCATATTCTGAAGGAAGGTGCAGTAAATACACCAAAGCAAGAAGGCTCTGTAGATCAACAAGCTAATAGTCACAAGACTAAGACTGTCACCATGGAAGGTACCCAATTAATGTTATTTGAATATTCAACTCACTGTGATAGACGTGTGGAAATTCTCCTGTTGAAACTTAAAAAGTCTTTGGTTTTGGGCTGCAAATAGTTTCCCACCAAGGTTTTTGTTGATTTGAAGGCTATTTGGCTCACCTGATATTGATTTTGGTTAGGGTATTGTGGATTTGGCTCGCCTGATATTGATTTCGGTTAGGGTGTTGTGGATGGTATTTTATGTGGTACCTTCAAAGCCTTTAACTTGTGGATGAAATTTTTGTAATCATATTAACTCTTCGGTTGTTTATCAAAAATTAAAAATGGCGAAAACAATGTTTGCAAGCCAACCTTACCTATTGTAAAAGAACCCATTTTGACCCATTGCCCATCCCACCCATTTTACCTCCACTAGACCAGGGTGTTACAATCTGTTTGTGAAAAGGAAGTGCTATCTACGAAGTCTTCTTGTCCTAGTCTATGCAAAGCCAAGGAGTCTTGTTAAGGGGTGTTAAACAGGTTGTGTTCGTAGGTTGGTGTGTCCAACCCGAACCCAAAAAACATGTCAGACATATGAATCCGAACATGATATATAAATTCGTTGTTTGACACGAACTCAACCTGTTCAACCCGAATTTTAAATTTGTATATTCTTTTTCACTTATTAATACTTTATAATTACTATTTTACAACAAAAAAATACAGTTTGTATGAAACAATTATATTTTAGTTACAAAATCTTATGTCGATATCTCTTTGAAATTCTAAATTTTCATACAAAACACCCAACTAATTTAGTTATTGATATAAAACATATTCTAAAAAAAGCTGGTTTAACAAGTCAACCCACGGACCTGTCGAGTTGACATGAACATGCCTTGTTTAGCTAAACAGGTTTGTGGGTTCAACCCGAAACTGACCCAAACCTGTTTATACTTAACCCAAACACACAAATTTCGTGTTATGTTCGTGTCATCTCAAAAATTCACACCTTCTGTATGCATGGTCTCCCTCAAGAGATTTTATTGTAAACCACTTATTTATAGTCTTTGTTAAATATATATGAGAAATTCTTGTTCTATCTATCATTTTCAATCGCAGAGACAATGATTAGAGGATTAAGTAAATTATGCTGGGAACGGGTTGATGTCAGCTTTAAAGGAAGTAGACAAAGATACCTTGCACACAACACGATCCAGGCAACTATGAACCACCCATACATTTCAATAAATTGCATATCTTTCCTAGCATTTGAATATATATTAGCAAAATTTAAATTCATAATATATTGTTTCCCAAATAAATAATAATTTATTAAATTATATATATCATCAACCATCACATATCCTCCTGAGATTTGAACTATATGCGCATAGCATTGTCATGCGCCTGCAACATACTCTTGGTAGTATGCTACATTATGTCTGAATCTTTCTTTTGATATTTACGGGCACAGGTAAACACCCCTTGGATGAATTCTGATGGCGCTGATGTTATACAACATATGGTTGATAATTTCGTTGTGTAGATTAAATGCATATATGGCTTGCTGTTCAGACCGATTGTAAGTGCATTTACTCGACTGTCTGGCTCTTGTATACAACAGCTGCCCGATTTTTTAAACTTCATTATTGCTGTATAATTACATATATGAAGTATATGTAAATTGACAAAATAAATTTTTTAACAGTATTTGTAAATTGACAAAGTAAACACATATGACACATACACTTGGGCCATTGGGTGTACTCTCACGTCTCTTCCTTCACGTAGGCGTCACATCACCAATTTCACCCCCTTTCACTCCGCATTTTCTTCAACAACTGAACTAGCATCACTGTTCGTAAGCCTAGACTTGTTTTGGGTTATTAGAAGTGGACAATCGAGTGGTTGTACTAGCCAAAAGTCATCTACGTAATGATCTCACCCCCTTTCATGCCCCTCAATTTAATATAAAATAAAATATAAATTGATTGTGTGTAAAAGAATCTATCATAATTTTAACCAACTCACGACCGCCCCCTTTAATGCCCCTTCATGTTAGGTGGGAGTGGTGTGCAATGCCCGTAAGGGATAACTCAACCATTAACGCCTAGGGTGTTAATGTGCACGTAAGGCCTTAGATTGTTATTGAAAAACTACACATACGTATATGAATGAGAAGACTTTGGAAAACTCCATCTTTTTGTAACAGATAAATTACATATGTTTAACAACAAAGTTGCATAATTGTAGTTATATAAATATTACACTGGTGTGGAAGTTTGATCAATATGTTATAAAGCCTTTGTAAATTGATTCTGATATGGTATGCTGTTTGGTTCATTGGTAGTAACCAAGCTTTAGCAGGAACTTATTGGTCCATGAGTAGCATTTATGTTTAGCAACAAGTATGTTGTTAGTAGCAATTGCGATCAGCAACAAGTATGTTGTTAGTAGCAATTGCGATCACTTGTAACTTAGGCTATCAACAACTACTACCATCAACAGTAACGAGACGGGATTCAACAAGCACCAAGTTGGGTAATCTGCAATTATTGATATAAAATGCTGCCAATGTCAATTGAATAACTTTGATAGAAATTACTATCCATGTTAATTGAATAACTGCAAACCATCTTAACTATCAATTGATATACTCTTTCCGAAGAGTTGTGTCGTTTCAACTTCATTATTCATTATTTTAATTTAATTCAACTCTTTTCATTAGCATACTTTAATGTGAGAGTGATATTTACATGATTCATAAAAAGACATTCAACACTTTTCAAAATACAACACCTACCAGAAATTAGGTGTTAATACCCTTCGTAAGAAACCCTTTGTATAATAATATAAATTAAAAACTTTTATCAAATTATAATACAATAAGCAAATAAACTAAAGAATATATTTACGATTTGAATAAACAAATTAAAAGATGAAGATGATGAACAAAAACAAAGAAAAAAACATGTAGATAAAAAAAAAACCATTTGCTTGTGGCTGGAGTATTCGTGTTTGACATGGGTATCTTAAAATAAATTTTCACTCTCTCAAAAGACCTTATTTGATTTGGATGCAACAATCGAAGTAAAATGTAGTGCCAGAAAAGACATTAGCATCTGAATTTATGCCATGAAGATGAAAATAACAAGATCAAGAACGGTTGGAAGTCATAAGTGTGTTTGAGAGAAAATTGCTACGTGAATTTCAGTGTCTTTCAACTAAGACTCACATTGGTATTAATAGGGAAACAAATGCAAAACAATTCCCTTAAGAATTAGAACAAAAATAAATTGCATTGAATGCCTTAAATGCATATTTGCTTTGTTTAATTGCTTTATATTGAAAATTGGAGTTTTTATAAAAGGATGTTAATCAAAAAATTATTTGCTAAAATGAATGATTTAAAAAATATTTACTAAAATGGGTGTTTTTTAAAACTTAATTTTCTCACTCTTAATCTTATCCGATAAAATGAATTTCACTTTAAGTTATGTTCTTTAGAATTAGTAAAGTAAATATTTCTAATAAAGTTAAAAAAGACATTTTGTTCGATCACAAAACTTTATCAAAAGTTCTTTTTTGATAACTTATCCATAATCTTGGAAATCAATTCATACACATTCATAAATATTTCATGCCCCTATAATATTTACAACAATTACCGTCAATATTATTTAGAAATTTTAATTTTATAATAAAGTTTTTCCCTTGACAATGTGCCACGAGATTAGCCGTTATCCCATCATGCTATGTGGCATGATCGTTATTGATTGGGCTTGCAGGCAATAATAAAAGCGAATGTATCAATACCGACAACGATAACATTGACTCATAGTCAATCCGGTTCGTCACAAAAGCGTAACGGTGACCAAACTCGCTATAGCCTACGTACAAGAAAAAACTTGCTTTTGAATAACCTTTCATATAAAATTAAGAGAGAATTAAATATATCCTCCTATAAACTTCATCAATTACATATATACCCAACTTAAAATTTTAATTACATATATCCCCTTGTAAAACTTAGTTAATTACATATATACCCAAATTAAAAGTTTAATTACATATATCCCCTTCTAAAACTTAGTTAATTACATATATACTCAAACTAAAAGTTTAATTACATATATTTGATTTATTAAACATAAATATTACATATTTACCCATTTTATTGCTTTTATTAAAAATAACTTATATGATTAGTATTTTATTTTTATTTATTAAACTATAAAATTATGTTTTTCTTTCTTTACTTGTTTTTCGAGTTTTGATTACTTATTAATATTTCTACTAAAGGTTTTTATATTCTTTTTGTTTTTTTTCTATTTTTATGATATTTTTTTTGTTTTTGTACAAACACTTTCAGTCTAATTATGAAACATAAAATTATTTGTTCAGATCATGTTGCAGCAAAGTAAAAATCAAAAAGCACATAAAAATATTGGTATAGAAATATTAATGAATAATCAAAACTCGAAAATCTAGTAAAAAGGAAAAAACCTAATTTTATAGTGTAAAAATAAGAGTAAAATACTAATTATATAAGTTATTTTTAATAAAAATAATCAAATGGATAAATATGTAATATTTATGTTTAATAAAGTGGATATATGTAATTAAATATATAGATTAGGTATATGTAATTAACTAAGTTTTAGAAAAAGATATATGTAATTAAACTTTTAAATTGGGTATATATATAATTAACTAAGTTTTACAAGGTGCGTGACCGTTTAAGAGGGGTTTAGTTAGTTACAACACAACACACAATGAGGATAGTGAGTTTAAAACACTTAACAGATCAAATAGGGAACTGATAACACACAAGTAAGACACTTAGAGCACAAGTAAAGTATGAGACAGAACAAAAGAACAACACAAGTAATTGGTTTTCAAGAATGTTGTATATTACTCTCAAGTTCTTTTACAAGTGTTAAGCATATTTTTAAAGTTACAAATACCTGAGATACTTATACTACATTCTACAATCGGTCATGCTTTGAAAGCCAGCTGCATACATTTGAACTAGATAATAAAATCAAATGAAGAGTCAAAAGACAGATTGACTTTTGACTAGTCACTATGACATGTCATAACTTACATCCTAATATATTACAAAAAGGATAAAGTACATAAAGTAGAAAGCACATACTCAAGACCTCAATGTACAGTTTACCAAAATCATAGACCTTTTCACCAACTAGTGAAAGTTGGTGAGTCAACAGAGTTGCAGCGAATAGTGGTCCAACTTTATGGTAAAGTACAACAGATAAAAGCATGTATTTAAAAGTCTTTGGAAGATAATCTATCTTCACTTCTAGGCTTTGGAAGACTTTGTCTCTGAAGCTTCAAAAGACTTCACTTTAAGCTTCGAAAGATGTTGGTCTTGGCTTCAGAAGATTTTACACCTAGAATATTTTCCAATGCATGGTGTAAAACTTTCAAAGCATTTCTATTTCTGCACTTTAGTGCATGCATGCAGGAAGACTTTGGATGTTTTAGATGCATTAGCCTTTATATAAACCTTACAAACTCCCCTTAGGTTAATTCTACCAAAACATATAAAGATCTTAGATGTTGATAGTCCTTATTATGATAATAACCATGCCTTTTTTCATCAAGTGGTCAGGATCACACAGACTCTCATAGTATCTTCTCATATCAAAGAGATCATGCAGAGGGATACCAAAGGACAAGTGTTGAGGCACCTTTAAGGTATCTTAAAATTCTATTAACAGTGATTAGGTGTGACATCTTAGGGTTGGCTTGATATCTTGCACAAATACATGTAGCAAACATGATATTAGGTCTACTAGCTGTGAGGTACATAAGAGACCCAATCATAGCCCTGTAAAGGTGTTCATCCACACCCTCCCTGTCAAGATCAGTACCAAGGGAGTGGTTTCTGGCTATGGGTGCCTTAGCAACCTTACAATCAGTCATGTTGAATCTTTTAAGTATGTCTTGAACATACTTTGACTGATTTTTGAAGATGCCATCTTCAACTTGCTTCATTTGAATTCCTAGAAAGAAATTGAGTTCTCCCGTGGCACTTATTTCAAATCTATCCTTCATTAGCTTCTTAAAATCTTTGCAGAGCTTTGGATTAGTTGATCCAAAGATGATGTCATCTATATATACTTGAACTAGCATTAAGTCATTCCCTGTTCCTTTAATGAAGAAAGTTCCATCTATAGTACCTCTTTTGTAACCATGTTAACAGAGATACTGAGATAGAGTCTCATACCACTTTCTTGGTGCTTGATGCAACCCATAAAGAGCTTTATCAAGCCTGCAGATATAATTAGGATGATCAGGATCCAAACCCTGGTGGTTGTTTGACATGCACCTCTTCATCAATCACTCCATAAAGAAAAGCATACTTGACATCAAGCTGGTAGACCTTGAAGTTCTTGGATGTGGCAAAAGCCAAGAATATCCTAATAGCTTCTAGTCTTGCAACAGGAGCAAAGACATCTATATAGTCAATTCCTTTTTGTGTGTATCATTGAACAACTAGTCTTGCCTTGTTTTTGATGACAAGTCCTCTATCATCCTTTTTATTCTAAAAATCCATTTGGTTCCTATAGTAGTCTTCCCTTGAGGAAGATGATATAGGTTCCAAACCTTTTTGCCTTTTGAATTGAAGCAGATCCTCCTGTATAGCTTCAATCCAACTTCCATCCTTCAAAGCTTCATTAATCTTCTTAGGCTCTATTTGGGATATGAAACAATAGTGGAGACATATATTTGCATCATGGATATGTCCTCTTATCTTTACCCCTAAATCAACATTTCCAATGATGTTTGTGGTAGAATGAGACTTGTGAATCCTTAGCAGGAATCACAGCCAGTTGCTTAAAGAGATCTAAATTAGAAAAATTTAGATCAGGCATTGAGGTTTCTCCCACCATATCAGCACACTTATCAAGTGAGACTTGATCCATTGAGTGTGTGGAATCATTGATGTTTTCTTTAATGGGATGGTTATCAACATCTAGAAATTCTTGATCACTATGACCATCACCATTTTCTCCTACATTTGAAGCTAATACATCTGAGTTTTATGCGTCTAATCTAGAATTTGAAGTCATTTCAGATGTATCAGCTGAATTTGTCATTGTTGTGCTGATAGGTTCTCCATTTGCAGGGTTAGTTACAACCAGAGCTGAAGTAGTGTGTGTTGAAGGTCTTTTCAACTAAAGTCTTGGGTAAGGATCATCTGCAAGTAGTATATTTATGGACCCTGAAACATTCTCACAAGATTTGTAAAAATAGTTGGTAACTAAATCAAGATCAAATAGCCAATCAGGATCAGAACCATTTACACTGGGAGTGTGTTCTGAAGGTCACATTGGCTGACTCCCCAACAACTCTAGTTCTAAGATTGTATACTCTATAAGCATTGGCTTAAGAAGAGTATCCAATGAAATGTCTATCATCTGATTTCTCAGCAAATTTGGCAATTTGAAATTTGGTATTCAAGATGGTACAAGGACATCCAAATGACCTGAGAAAATCAATGAAAGGCTTCCTCTTGTACCAAAGGTTATAAGGAGTCTTACCATGTGTCTTAACTACTAAAACTTTGTTTTGCACATAGCAACCAGTGTTAACTACCTCCGCCCAGAAGGTGATGGGCAACTTAGAGTCAGACAACATAGTTCTTGCAGCTTCAATAAGTTTCTTGTTTCTCCTCTCAGCAATACTATTTTGGTGGGGAGTCCTGGGAGCACTGTATTGTCTTGTGATACCCTTTTCATCACAAAATGTGATTTGGTTCTTGAATTCATTTCCTTGATCACATCTTATGGTCTTGACCTTGTGATCAGTATGATTCTCAATCTTTAAGATGAAATTCTTGAGAATCTCAGGGGTCTCATCCTTAGTTCTAAGAAATAAGACCCAAGTGAATCTTGTGAAGTCATTTGTGATCATTAAACAATAAGAGGTCCTTCCTAGACTCATTACACTGGTGGGGCCAAAGAGATCCATATATAACAAGTGTTGGGGAGTAGTGATGGAGTTTCTTTCCTTTAGCTTGTGAGATACCTTGTGTTGCTTCCCTTTCAGGCATGCAACATAGTGGTCATCACTTGTAAACTCTTTCTTTGGGATTCTAGTTACCAAGTCATTCATAATTAATTTATTCATGTTCTTAAAGTTTACATGGCATATTTTTTTTATGCCAGAGGAAAGACTCATCACTATTTGTTTTAGATAGAAAACATGAAACTTCTCCTAAGGGAGATGTTTCTTACAAATCATCTTGTACATGTTCCTTTTCCTGGGGCTCTAAGCAGGATATGCTCATGAGGACTGACCACCCCAGGCTTGAGAACAATACACTGATGCTCAGTAAAGAGCATGTTATGACTCTGATCACAAAATTGATATACACTCAAAAGATTGTATCCAAGCTCCTTGACAAAGTTTACCTTCTCAATGCTGAGCTTACCATTTGTGACCTTGCCCTTTCTAGTAATGTAACCACCAAAATCTCCTCCAAAAGCAACTGGTCCTTCATCTATCTTTTCAAATTTCTGGAGTAGTGACCTATTGCTTGTCATGTGCCTTGAACAGCCACTGTCAATGATCCATATGTTTTTGTTTGTCTTTAGTTGTCCCTGCACAAAAGAAATGATTAGTTACATTTAGAAACCCAAGCCTTATTGGTCTTGGGATTATCAAAAGAAGTTAAATGCAATGCAACAATAATAGATCTTATAGTCATGTTTTGAGGCTTATTTGCTGATGGTGATGGAAAACTTTCAGTCACTTGGTCTTTCTTTATCTTCCATACCACCTTTGAAAGCTTAGACTTGACCTTCAATACTTTGGAAGTTTTGCTGACTTCGGAAGTTTTGATGACTGGAATTTCGGAAAATACTGCTAACACTGCAGTAGGTTTTTGTACTTCAGAAGTATTCCCTTCTTTCGAGACCAAATTCTCTTCTGAAAGCAATTTTCCATTTGCCTTCATCTTCATTTTGGAGCTTCTGAGAGAAAAAGTTTTTCCTTTTGAAGCTTGAATCTTCTTGAAACTCTTACAAATTTTTTTCCTTTTGTATAGTAAGGACAATCCTTAGCAAGATGAGAGATGCTCCCACACATGACACAGTCCATTTTCTTCTTCCTAAGAACCTTCTTTTGTGAACAAGGCTGAACTTGATCATTTTCCTTCTCAATATTTATCTTTCCAGATGTTGTGGAAGTTCCTTTAGGGTGAGAACTTCCTTTGGAGCTGGATGGTTCAGGTTTTGTAGTAGTGGTACACAACTGATCTACCTTCTTCTTGCTGCTAGGTTTATTTGAGCATAAACTAGAACTCCTGGTACTAGAGTTTAAGTTAATGTCTTCAGTCTTCACCACCTCAAATCCTGCAGAGGTAAAAACTTGTTTCTTTTTAGAGATGAAGGTAGTCTTAATCTCTTGAGCCTTATTTGCTTTTCTCTTGCTCTTCCGATCAAGTTCTTTCTCATAGACTTGGTCATCCTAACTTTCTTACTCTCCTCAGAAGGATAGTGACCTTTCTTAGAATCCTCTTCTTCACTCTTCTCAAAGGCATTCTTCATTATTTCTTTTTCATCCTCTTCTATCAAGGGGTCTATGAGAGGAATCTCATCTTCATAAGTTCCACACCTAGGAGATCTTACAGAGAAGATTCTGTGTGGAGGAGCTATCTCACTAGATCTCAGTCCTTGCTTATTTTGATAACAAACTTTTGCATGCAAGGATGAGGATATTATGTTCTTGGAGGTCTTTTCTTCAAGAACACATTTTTTTGCCCTGGCTTTGCTGATCACAAGCTTAGCCTGACATTCAGTTAGCTTAGTTATGAGATCTTTGATTTGAGTCATGTAGTTTGTGTGCTCATGTTTAAGAGTTAAAATGGTTTTCTCTAAGTCCTTTAATTTCAGTTTATAATCATTTTCAGTTCTTTTAAAATCAGATTTTAAGATAATTAAGGACTCAAGATCAGATCTTATCTATAAGTTGTAGGACCTGTATCTATTAACTTTAGCAATACTTTTAGGTGTATAGAGATGTTCCAATACCTTTGCTTCATCATGGTAAGCATCAATTCTTGGTTTGGAAATGTATCTTCTACTTGAAATCTCCAGTCAAAGCCTCCTTCTTCAACAGCAACTACAACTTGTTACTTTGGCTTCTCATTCTAGGTGGCTTTCTTAGTGTAGTTTGGTCTGGTTTGTGCTTGGCCACCCTTTGTTCCTGGTGCCTTACATCCCTTGCAAAGTGGCCTATTTGTTATAATTGAAACATTTAATTTTGCTCTTGTCAGGCCCAAACTTTTCACTGGCTACATTGCTTGGAAACTTCCTTCCTGTCCTCTTGTAGAACTTCTTGGCTCTATGAGTGAGAAGAGCCATTTGATGGACTATTTTCATGTACGCTAGGTCATCTAGATAGATATAGTCCAGGTCTTCAAGGATGAATAGAAAGTTGCATGTGCTCTCATAAGAAGACACAAAGGCATGTGAAGAACTTGTCTCTTGGAATAGGCTTCCTTGAGTGTAGCCTTCTCTTGGTGTCTCTGGGAAGGTGATGAAAGAACCATTTTATGAGTTGTCAGGGTAGCATATAAGATGATGTTGTGGTTCTATGCTATCCCTTTCAACAAATGCCATTGTCCTATGGCTGCGCTAAACTTTGAACTGGACTAAACGAAGACAAAGTGAAGTCGAAGAACAAAGTTTAGTCTAAACAATTTAAGAATTCTTTTTTTACTTTCTAAACAATGGTTAGGTGGAAAGGGTACCCTTAGACCATAAGCCAGTGAAAAAGAAAACCTAGCTAGCCTATAAGCTTCCCTCTCCGATCATTGCTTGACTCGCTCTTCGCCTCTTGTCGGCATATGACTTTTGCCTATCTTTGGCCACCTTCATAAAGGCTTTGATCTTTTTGAGCTTCTCAGTCATAGCCTCGATCACCTCAATACCTCCCGACTCCTTCTGACCAATATCACCCCAACAAACGGGTGTTCTGCATCTTAACTGTATAGCATCTCATAAGGGGGCATACCAATACTGGCATGATAGCTATTGTTATATGAGTACTCGGCTAACGGTAAGTGGTCATCCCAACTTCCATCAAAGTTGATGACGCATGCCCGAAGCATATCTTCTAGCGTCTGAATCGTCCTTTCCGACTGACCATCCATCTGAGGATGATAAGTCGTGCTAATGTGTAACCTTGTCCCCATCGCATCATGGAATTTCTTCCAAAATTTAGATGTAAACCGAGTGTTGCGATCAATTCACCATGACGAGTCATAATCTCCTTAATGAATAGATCCGCCAACTTCTCTGATGAATATGTCTCGCGGATCGGTAGGAAGTGAGCACTCTTTGTCAGACGGTCAACTATCACCCATATAGAATCATACCCATTCGGGGTACACGGTAATTTCGTAATAAAGTCCATGATGATATGTTCCCACTTCCATTCCGGTATATCCAAAGGTTGGATTTTCCCATAAGGCTTCTAATGCTTGACCTTCACTTGCAAGCAAGGCACTTACTCACATACTCCGCTACATCACGCTTCATACCCAGCCACAAATAATCATTCTTCATGTCTTGATACATCTTTGTAGCACCGGGATGAATGGAGTATCGATTCTTATGAGCTTCATCCATTATCTTCCCACATAAGCGTCCATAATGAGGGATCCACATTCTTCTGAATCGGGTTCTAACACTGAGTGTGTTTTCACCCAATTCCGTAACCATACCTCTTATTCTTCCAAAGTTAAGATGATCTACCTTCAATGCCTCATCTTGAAACTCCTTGACCTACTTCATCACGTTGGAGGTCATAACCAACTGATAAGCCTTCACCCGAATCGGCTCGGGTCTCTCCTTTTGGCTAAGGGCATCCGCCACTACATTGGGCTTGCCCAGATAGTAATGGATCTCATAATCATAATCCTTTATGAGCTCCAACCATCGCCTCTACCTCATATTCAAGTCTTTTTGCTCAAAGAAGTACTTCAAGCTCTTGTGGTTCGTGAAGATGGTGCAGTTCATCCCGTATAGGTAGTGCCTCCAAATCTTTAGTGCAAAAACCACAGTTGCTAACTCCAAGTCATGAGTAGGGTAGTTGATCTCATGAACTTCCAACTGTCGGGATGCATATGCTATAACCTTTTCTCGTTACATCAACACACAACCAATCCTGAGTAAGAAGCATTTGAATAAACCACCAAATCCTTGCTTCCCTCGGGTGATAACAAGACAGGAGCCTGAGTCAACCTTGCCTTTAACTCCTCAAAATCCTTCTCTTGCTCTTGAACCCATATAAACTTCCCATCCTTACGGATCAACTTAATCAACGGAGAAGCTATCTTGGAGAACTCTTGAATGAATATCCTATAATAGCCCACCAAACCCAAGAAACTATGAATCTCAAATGGCGTCTTTGGAGACTTCCATTGCAACACTGTCTCCACCTTCGCCGAGTCCACCATAATCCCTCGGGATTCACTACATGACCCAAAAACTGAACTTCGCACAACCAGGGCATGCACTTAGAGAACTTGGCATATAACTTCTCCTCCCTCAGCATCTCTAACACTTCCCGAATATGACCGACATTCTCCTCCTCGCTCTTTGAATAAATCAGGATATCATCAATAAACATAATTACTGATTTATCCAACATCGGCCGACACACTTGATGTATCATGTCCATAAAAGCAGCTGGCGCATTGGTTAAACCAAAAGACATAACGAGAAACTCGTAGTGTCCATAACGCGTACGAAAAGTTGTTTTAGGAATATCTTGTTCCTTCACCTTGAACTAATGGTAGCCAGATCAAAGATCTATCCTCGAAAACCAACTGGCACTTGGAGCTGATCGAACAGATCATCAATTCTCGGTAATGGGTACTGATTCTTCACCTTCAACTTCTTTATCTCGTGGTAGTCTATGAACATCTTCATACTACCGTCTTTCTTCTTCAAGAATAAGACTGGAGCACCCTATGGAGAGATACTCGGTCTAATGAACCCCTTATCAAGAAGTTCTTGTAGTTGCTCCATCAATTCCTTTATCTCTGTCGGAGCTAACCGATACGATGCCTAAGGAACAGGTTAGGCACCCAATATCAAATCAATCTGGAACTCGATCTCGCGGTCCGGTGGCACGCATGGTAAATCTTCAAGAAACACTTCCAGAAAGTCACAAACAATCGACACATCGGATAGTTGTGGTGTTGGTGTATCCACATCCTTCACATAGGCTAAGTAGGAACTACATCCACGACTCATGCACTTTCCCGCCACTGCCATCGATATCACCTTCGGCATCGTAGTGACTCGATCACTGTAAACCATCACCAAACTCCCATGAGGCGCTATCAATCGGATCATCTTCTTGAGGCACACAATGTTCGCCTCGTAGTCTGCCAACAAATCCATTCCTAGGACTACATCGAAACCGCCTAAAGTCATTACAAACAGTCTATTAGGAAACTTATGACTTTCAAGTTCTATATCACACCCTTCTATCACGTCAACACTTCTGGTAGTCTTACCTATGACAGTTTCTACATCGAAGAGCTTATCAATTCTCATACTACTAACAGGCAATTTAGCACAGAAAGCAGTAGAAATAAAACTCTTACTAGCTCCAGAATCAAATAACACATGCTAGAGTTTGGTTTACTAGAAACGTACTCGACACAACATCAGGGTCCGTCCTAGCCTCCTCCTGAGTCATCATGAATGCTCTGGCACTCGCCCTCTGCCCTTCAGTCCCAACCGTCTTCTTCCCTGCTCCGGAACTCTTAGCCCTTGGCTTCTTGCATTCCCAACTCATGTGGCCCTCTCCGCCACAGTTAAAACATCTGACCACACGATAATCCTTGGCTATATGCCCCATCCTTCCACACTTGAAGCATACATTTGATCCCTACCTACATTCTCCAGTATGCTCCCTTCCACATTTGTCACACTTCCTCTACCCCGCACCGGATGTGGCCACGCGACGGTCATCCACCCGTGCACCTTTGTTGTTTTTTGGGGCACCACCCTGTCCAAACCTCTTCCCATTCCAGTTCCGGTCACCACTACCTTTCATTCTCACCTCAGTCACCACCACCTCCCTTTCATCATACAGTCTACCCGCCAAGTCAACCACCAACCTGAATGTGCTCGGCCGGGCAACGATCATGTGCCTACGGATATCCGCCGGCAACCCTTGGATGTATCTCTTAATTTTCCATGACAGAGGCGTCACCTGATCTGACACCATCCGTTCCATTTCATTAAACTTGGTGGTGTATTGTTGGCGTGTCATTGTTCCCGCCTCCAGCAACAGGAATTCTCTCTCAACCTTGTCCAATTCTGTAGATACATGTGTACCTAGCTTGTGAGCTTAATGTAAATGTCTTTCATATCTTACATATATGTAATGAATGGGTTTAATGAAATATAATATGTGGTTGATGTTTATAATGTTAAATATTTCATATTATGATTGTGTTAAAATATAATGAACTTACTATATAGGTTTGAGGTAGTTGTACACAATTCTAAGTCAATAATGATTGAGTAATGTGTTCAACATAGACGAATGAGTCTTCATACGAATGTACCATACTAATGGACCATACGCATGAATACATCATGCTTATGGATTAGTCGCACGACTGAACCAGGAGACTGGATCAGTCGTATGATTGAGACATAAGATTGACTCAGTCGCACGACTGAACCTTCAGTCGTGCGTATGGATTAATCGCATGATTCAGTCGCACGACTAAACCATGCTAATGGTTCAGTCGTACGATTGGAAACCCATAACCGATAAATACCACTTAATTCGTGGAAAAACAGGACAATTAAGAAAATACTTCATAATACACGAACCCTAGCCATCTAGAATGTCCAAGTAAGCTTGTCCAACTTCATAGATAAATCCTGATCGATCACTATTCGTTCATAACATTTAGTTTCAATCTTACATCGATCGGGTAATTGTTCTCACTATTGGATCGCCAATCAAATATGATTCCGTATTATTTGATTCATTATAAACGCAGAATCTGTTGGTATTCCGTACATACACGGTCCTAACAAGTGGTATCAGAGCTTTGGCTCTTGATTTTGCGTTTGATTCAATTAGAATTATGTCAAAACTCACATTTTAACTCAAAAGAGTCATCTTTTTTTAGTCCACTTGTGTTTTCCAACGTTTACAGGCATTAAAGTTGAAATTTTTCGTCATACGACAGATTAAGGTTTATGGGTAAATTGTAATTCATGTCAAAGTGTCAAAATTCAAAAATTTTCAAACACAACAGCCTTCAGTTGCACGAATAGCTCATTTGTACGATTGAGTCTTTTGCATCGTCTATTCGTAAGATTGAGTCATTCGCATTGGCCATCCGCATTGTCCATTCACACGACTAAATCATCCGCATTGGTCATTCGCATTGTCCATTCGCACAACTTAGCAATCCACATTGGTCATCCGCATTGTCCATTCGCACGACTGAGTCATCCGCACGATTGACTCATTCGCATTTGTCCATCCGCACGATTGACTCATCCACATTTGTCCATCCGCACAAGTGAACCGGTTTTTTTCTAAAGTTCAAAGTTTATAGAAATGGAAGATCAATTAACTGCCTTTACTGTCGGAAAGGACTCTCGCATCCAGAACCTTTTGCTTCTGGAAAATGAAATTAGGAATCATAATAAACCACCAAAGCTTATAATGTTAGATGATTATCTACAATGGAAGCAGAGGTTCGAGATCTATCTAAATAGAGGTGATCCCAATCTTTGGGCATCCATTAAGACAAGTTACACTATGCCAGTCGGCGCTGATGGAGTTAAGCTAACTCTAGGAGGAATGAATGATATCCAGAAGGTTAAGTACAATGCAAAAAAGAAAGTGTATGCCCTGTTGACTCAGTCGATACCGAAAGACATCTTTCATCAGTTCTCTGAGAACA
>BJCM01084977.1:0-10355 GCA_018326385.1 Flaveria bidentis
TCTAGAGGGAGATGTTTCTTGCAAGTCCATCTTGTACATGTTCCCTTTCCTGGGGGCTCTAAGCAGGATTTGCTCATGAGGAATGACCACTCCAGGCTTGAGAACAATTCACTCATGCTCAGCAAGAGCATGTTATGACTCTGATCACAAAATTGGGATACACTTAGAAGATTGTACCCAAGCTCCTTGACAAAGTTTACCTTCTCAATGCTGAGCTTACCATTTGTGACCTTTCCCCTTCCAGAAATGTAACCACCTTCATCTCCTCCAAAAGCAACTGGTCCTCCATCAATCCTTTCAAAGTTCTAGAGTAGTGACCTATTGCCGTCATGTGCCTGGAACAGCCACTGTCAATGATCCAGACATTTTTGTTTGTCTTGAGCTGTCCCCGCACAAAGAAAATGATTAGTTACATTTGGAAACCCAAGCCTTACTTGTCTTGGGCTCACTAAGAGAAATAGAAGGTAATGCAACAGTAATAGATCCTATGGTTGTGCTAAGAGGATCTTGAGCTGTTGTTGATGGATAATTCTCAGTCACTTGGTCTTTCTTAGACTTCCACACCACCTTGGGAGTCTTGGACTTGACCTAAGTAACATTACCTGAAAGACATACTCTAAAAGGTTAACAAATGTTGGTGAATTCAGAAGTTTATAACTTCAACATACGTTGCGTGTGTAACATGTACAGAAACATGTATGTGAGTAAGATAACATAGTAGCCATAAACATCAACATAAGTTAAGATAGGTCCAAGTCCAATTTACCGGATTATATTCACCCAAGGGCATGCACAGACCATGTAAGTCTTAGCTAGAAATCCGACAACAAGGGTGGGTTATCGACCTATTAGTACTAACAATACATCTTCATGACAGTACAACCCAAGTACAAGTATATACACATGAATGAAAATCTGGACTCAACCCATTCCTCAAACCATATACAATATTTCAAAATAAATCGTTAAATCAAGGCAATGACCAAGACAATAAGCAAGTACTTCCCACAAATAAAACACATCAAAAAGAGGTGCATTAAACTCACCTCGAAATAGTACGGTCCAAAGTCCACAACAAGCAAAGAAGGTAACTAAAATACAAATCACAAAAAATACTAAAGGTCAAGATTACTAATATAGGTGTAATCCTTGTAACCTAGTCCTTAATGCTCATTAAGGTTTTTATTTTTATGAAAACATGATTTATTGATAAAACAAGCCCAACACAAGATATAAACTTTAAATCTCACCATTTTAGGGTTTTAGTTATATCATATATATTAAATTCTTAACATCTTTCGATGTAAATATATTAGACCATATTTATTGATTTAAAAGAATTAATTGTTTATCTTATTAAAATCCTTCAAATTTATTTTTGGGTACAACTCTCACATCTAATTGGTTATTTTATCCTTATTTTTAGTATTTTAGATCACAAAAACATTTCAACTTGTAAAGTTAATCCCCATTGATCTCGCGTAGATAGTTTGGAGTTCAAAACGGTAATGAAAAATTGTGTATTAGGCATTGTTTGAAATATAAGACTCTAAAATAAATTCTAGAAAAAGAATAATATCAAATATAGTATGAGGGATATATGACCTTACGAACACAGATCTACGTTATGCTTGAATTTAACAATCTTAACATTTAGTTTTGTTTACTATGTTTAAAAGACTAATAACACAAGACCACTTGGGTTAGTTAGAGGACTCATTAGCTTGTTTCTAGATGAAACTATTAACCCATTTTGGACTTATCATGACTAAGTTATGACCTATACAAAACACTCTATTTTTCTGACAACAAGCTATCCAATTACTTATTCTTGTCCCTTTGCCTCCCAAAGCTCAATTTTTTTTACCATAATCCTACACCTTAAGAAATTTAATAAAATGAAATACTTAACAAACCCTTGTATTAGACACTTCGATTATCTCAATTTTTAGCCCTATTAGTTAAGATTTTAATCTTCCGTTTCATAATATTAGTTAATCGATACATCGTTTTGATTCCCATACGCGTTTATCAATTCAAGAAGTAAGATTAATGTTTTCAAAAAAATTTATAAGTACTTGATGTCCGTTATGATCAGGTCACATAAGTTTACAACCCAATTTTAATAAATCCAAGAATATACAAAGATTGAAAATTAGGGTTTTACCGGTTAGAAGGTCCAACACCCAAAATACCTATGTCTATCCAATGTTCAAAACAGAGAATATAAGAATATTAGATGATGATTTTGTGTTTAGAAGATGAATATCATCAATAAAAAGATAGAACAACAAATAAATCATCAAACAATGATTTTTATTAGTGGAAGATTAGGAGATGAACAAAGAATACAATCTTGAATGTCTTTATTTCTTTAAAAATAGATGGAATGGTATGAAGATGATGATTTTTAATGGGGATGGTGAAGAACAGGAGAGAATTGGGGTGATGGTTCTAGGGTTTGCAAAAAGAGAGAAACTTGAAAGAAAAGTTTTACAATTGTGAAGAAAAAAGGGGGATTCCCCCTTGTCTTGGTACCTATAGCCGCAAAAGGGAGGGGCAAGGGCCTTCGTGCCCTTCCCATCTCTTCTAATTCATCTTGTCTCAAACCACGAGTCATCCAATTTATACATATTTAGATTTGGTGCATTAAAACGATTCAAACGAACTATTATATACCTTCTGATACTTGTTGCATTTTAATGTAAAACCTTTTATGTTTAACGTTTTGAAAATCCTTGATCATGCACAATGTACGAAATCATTATAATATGACCTGTTTGAAAATCAACTCACTACCAACAACCCTAGGCCTATAATATAACATAATCCCATTAAACATAATTAAAGATCGAACACTAATACGAAAACCATTTAAGACCAAGCCCAAATCAGTCAAAATCAAAGTCAAAAAGTCAAAATCAATGGTCAATACACATGTTTTGGTGATGGATGTTACAAACCCCCGTTGTATTTTATAAACCTCCCTTATGTTCTAGAACCCTCCATTAAGTATAAATGAACCAATTATAAACCCACCAACGTATCACATATCATGGGGTTATCATTTATTACCAATTGATCAAACAAGTATAATATACACCGTAAAACAATCATGGTAACATAATATATAGTTTGGTCTTGTATATGCGAGAGGAATAGTAATCCTTTGATCCGATCGTTTATCGAGACAAGCTTAGACGTTTTACTATGAAATCAAATAAGTTAGCTTTGGGTGACTAGTTATAAATTAAACATAGTTGATCAGAGAGTATGCATAATCTAGGACCAAGTTACCCACTGCTTCACATAGTCATGATCTCCAAACTGCATTCTTGAATCAAATTTAAATAAGTAAATCAACTTTAAATCTTACCCAAGACACTAGACGATACTTGAGACTTTGGAAATGATCAATGAGTTTAAAATAGTGCTTTAGGAAATGAGATTGAGAGTGATGTGAAAGACAAGGCCAGAAATGGGATTTCTATTCATTGGAAAACCTTGGCCTTATGCGGGCCGCATCGCTTAAGGTGGCCTAATCCAAACTGGCGTTGTACTTGCAGCTCACAACACATATTGTTGTGGTTCACTTTCACGCTTAGTCATCAACCACCAATAAAACTTTTGATTTGTATAATCTCAACACATGTAAAATACCAGTTGATTCCTAACCCCTACTTTGTGGCCTGCATGCAACATCCTTATGGTTTGCATCCTCCTTTTTTCCGATGCAGCCCACATTCAAACATCCTTGTGGTCTACATCCTCCTTTTGTCATCATGACACGTATTAGCTCGATCCTAATCAGGGGCTTTGCCTCTTAGACCCCACCAGAGGCTACCACCCCTTGGACCCTGTTAGAAAGGACACTGCTATCGAACCCCAGTTTGATTGCGAGGTTCTGCTCAACTAGGGGAAATACAGGGATCATATGGATCAAAGGCTTCCTGAAATTCTTACGAGCTTTAATGCTTATGAATGATTTTTTACAAAGGAATACATGCTCAGACAAATGACTCATTGGTTATGGGTTTTTAGTTTAGAGTTTAGTATTAGTTGGATAATTTTTGTATCTTGTCTCTTAAATTTATGGGAAGAACTAAAGCTTATGATGAATACTTAAGAAACTAAGTGGGAAATATTGGAAGATATAGTTATCAATGAGAGAGAGTGTGTGTTTGTGTTGAGTTCGGTCGAAGGAAACATGGGGAAGGGAGGCATATAGGTTGGGTAATGATGATAGATGATAATGAGGCTTATGACGTGTTTTATGGAGGAAGAGTGCAACAATAATAGGGGTTATGTGTCATTTTCCCTCAATGACTAGTAAATGTAGAATTAGTAGGGTTATTATTTTAGGAGCAAGGTTTAAGCTAGATTTGATGTTAAGTCAGGTTAGTTAAGATGGTCAAGCATAGTTTTAAGTTAAAAATCATATCTAGATTAGTTTAAATTATATAAAAAATGGATTTATAAAATATTATAGTATAACACCATAAATTACATGTTTGTAAAACTTTACTTTCATGAATTAAATTTAGGTTTTTCATGTGATCTATTTTTAGTGGTGTATTTGTAGCTTGATTCTTTCTATAGAATGATATCATATATGATTGTATGACTTACACTAGAGTACTAATTATCACAAATAACAAGTAGCAAATAAATTCTTATAAGGCAAGCATATGCAAGTTTAAGCCCAAACTAGAGTTCCATGCCTAATTATGCAAGATGTAATTATTTCATTATAGAAAGGGTCATAACTTAGATCTAAATCAGTAATGTAACTAGGCCACGAATTTCTAGGTTGCCACAGAAAATGAGGACGGATGTCCGAACTTAACTAGAGAAATTCAAAATAAAAAAAGACTATTAGGATCACAACATGGGCATTTTTGTGACCACCCACGGACATAAGAGGTATACGTTGGATAAGATAATCGAAAAGAGACCAAATCAGAGAATGCAAAAGTTGTGTTGACTGTGTGAGAAAGGTAGTGAATCCCGTACATTGTGTATGACCCGCCTTATATTATTGAACGTTGTTTTTATCATGCTAAATAAAAACGCCCTTTCTTGATGTAGGTGCTTAACGATCACACAGATTATTACTAATCACCCTGAATGAAGATCTAATAATTGGCACATGATTATTATCTTATGTTTTGCCCATGCGGCCTTATTTATACTTTTAATCTTTGCCAAGTGTAGTCCTTTTTTATGTAAAACCATTTTGATTTGGATCATGGTGTCGGGTTAGGTCGTTTTGGTACTGTGCCTCTTCAATGCTTAATCATTCATTATAATTAACATTAATATTGGTTGAAATCATAAACATCATATTGAATATATTGTTTAATTGTACAATAAGTTGGTTTATAAATCAATGACCAAAACTTACTGTTCTCAATAGTATACGAGTCAAACAAATCACTTATCCCTTATATTTTATTGGTTACAAATGTTTTAGTTTTTGTTTAGTTTGTTAATGTTGGCTGATGATTATTTGGAGAACACCATGGATCATCCGTGATAAACTGCATCCAAGAATCGTCTTCTTCCAAACATGATGATGTAGCCATAGGAACTTCAACTTCTGGCGACATTGTTTCGTAATCATTTGTAACTGTTGGAGAATATTGTGACACTAACATGCTTGTACTTCCGTTCTCTTCGAGATCCACACACACACCATTTTTCTTGAAAACACGACATAATGCGTAAGAGTCCTGTATATATTTCAGCTACTTTAATTGTTTTATAGAAATATGGAACAACATGTTCATGTTTGCATACAAGTACCATTATAGATGGAATACACACAAAGCTCAAGTTCAAAAACGAACCACTTGGAACTATGCTTCTACTTCATTAGATGTGATGAGTATACTTTAGTATCAAATGATTTGCGTACACTAAATGAATATCCACATTTAAGAGACTAAATATAGAAGATAGTGTAGTTGCATTTAAAAAAAAGGTTCTCCTACATATTTGGTGATTCTTGTTTGAATTTATCCTCATATGGTCGATATGTGAGCTATAATAGAACATTCGTATTAAAAAAAAGCTAATTAAGATCATAGATCAAATAGTTAAGCACCAAGAATGTCGCACATGTCATATAAGATATAAATATTAGTTTATTCACAGTAGAAGACACCCAAATGTGCTTGATTACTTTTTTTAATCAAGAATTTCTATAGTTTTCTTTTATTTAAATTAAAGTTGTCTAGTTTTTCATATCTCTTTTGTATCTTTATTTAGAACAACTTTTATCTAGGAGTACTCTTCGTAATATATGACCTTCAACATTTTAAATAGAGAATAAAAAACACTTCTATTTCTATTTGTATAGGTGAAATAATTATCATTGCATTTATAAAGAAATCGGTAAATAAATATTATTCTTTTATGATATGATGGGGATAGGGGATGATACTTTTGTCCGATTAGAGTAAAAGATAAAAAGTAAATCAAGACCCTTGCTTTACAATCGAGGAGATCTCTGATTCATCACCACCACAAGAAAAGAATATCATATATACTCACATTAAGACCAAAGTGCTTTTTACGATGTTTTAACTGATCCATAATTTGATGTTTGAAAAAATATGGGGACTTAATTGGGATCTCTAAATTATTAATTACATGCGAGTTTTATTATAACAGATACACGAAGAAGTTTACTAGCTAGTTATCCAATTCCACCATTTGTTGAAAACACTCACTTCAAACATATAGTTTATGCCTTATTTACACTAAGAAAAAGAAGCTTATATTTACAAGATTTTATTGTGTGCATTTCGCCAAAACTGATTATTCGTATCCTGAACTTTTGGACTAAAACAAATATATTAATTTTGAAAAACAGGTATGCAGTAAATTTATTTTTTAATGAAAATATATACACCCAAGCATATTTCCTTTATTTTTTTTTACTTTTTCTTCTAAATAGGTATCTTAATATCATTTTAATCAGATAAAATACATTTTAATAATTTACACTGCTACTTTTCGATAGAAAATAAGTTATACTATTAATTTGATTAGCTAGTGACACTTATCCTAGATTCACATTCGACTTGTATTTGTTTTCCGCTTAATTTTGCTTGTATACTTTTTTCATTATGATTATAATTATTAATATGAGCAAAATTGAGTGCGTATTAAGTGTATATATTTAATGATCAATGTTATTGAGATTCCAATATGTGACAAATATAAAAGTCGGAAGCATCACCACTCAAATTGTTAATGAGTGTTATACAATTGTTATCTTTAATCAAGTGATTTCAATCATATATATAGTAGTTTTTATACATCGATGTAAAATTCATCATGGCCCATAGTTAACCATACTTGGAGGAGTAGTATATGTACAACATGGACTCTTGTTATAATCCTTCTTCGCTACTAATTAAGAGGTGGTTTATTATTATCAGTGCGACTCAAAAACCAAGAGTTTGTAGATATAGACCCCAAGTGGGACAAATAGTCATTAGGTTTTTGTGAATATTTATTGTTTGAATCTCTATGTAACAAATTTAGAAAGACACAGAAGAAGTGATAGCGATACCTGGACACCAAATGTGCCATGGCAATCCTTATCGTCAAGACGATACTCATGCATCACCCAATCTGTTCTTATTCCTTGAGGAGCACGTCCACGATAATACACCAATGTCTTCTTCATTCCAATAGCACGGTTTTGACCTTGGCTTGTAACTTTGCGATCTTTACCAGTTGATTTCCAATATCCGGCCCTTGTGGCTCTATTTGTTCGGAATCCGTTTGGATACTTTCGGTCTCGTGGGCCAAAAAAGTACCATTCAGGATCCCGACTTGGTAAAAATGACTTCTCTGCCCATAGAAAATTATTTTTTTCATCATAATGACAATAATATAAATTTCCATCAATAGAATTATCATTATTTGTGCATCTTGACAACTACGAAAGAATGAACCCTTAGGTCGATTAATTGAAACGTCTCAATTCTATTGGACGTTTCAACGAGATCATATTTCATATAAGAAAGATGATCTCGACTACGTATCATCAACCATCATTACAAATATTTTCATTCTCACAATGCACAATATTGTAACGAATTTGAAAACCTATTATATTCACCAAAAATGTAGATGACGACACCCAAGTTCCACAACGGTTTTAAACAATGTAATATACTAACGAACCGTAAACTATTATAATTAATTTAAGGAGAATGTAAAAGTGAAAGATAAGAAAGAAACCTGCTAACTCCCATGGCTCACATTTATACAAATCAACTTCAGGAATGATATCTAATTCAATCTCCTGACCATTAATCTTCCTCTTAAGATAATAATTTACAAGCTCTTCATCAGTCGGATGAAACCGGAAACCCGGAGGCAATCCAACTGGAGCCATTTAAAAATCTCCAGCGAAACGAATGATGAAATGATCACTTATATACAGGTTTTGTTATATGTTATTTGTCTGTCTGCAGATTCAAAGTTAAATTTCTTTGAATCATGATCTCTCTTTCGCTTTTTCTTTAACAGATTCTTGGACAAACGTTACTAGCAAGCCATTATCACACGGGAATTAATCAGAGCAAATGATGTTTGGATCTTTCTTTACGTAAATAAAGTTATAAGCTTTGAGTTAAAATATGATGATTGTTTATCATGATAATCTTAATACAGTTAAATAGTCCAGAGTGTTTCATGTGATAATTAAGGATTTGCTTTTGTTTTATATCATGCAGAAACTTGTAGTTTAGGTTATGATAAAAAAAAATGAAAAAGTAATGAGAAAAAGTGGATGTATAGTGAGAACTCTAAATTATCACTGTGAGAACATGTGTCACATATGTTAACTATTTTATGAAAAAGAAAACTAGTGAAAAAAACTAGAAAACTAATTTATAATCTTAATTTGATATTGCATAATCAAGGGCCAAAGAAAATACCATCTAATTATAACCCAAATCGTCTCATTTCATGTGCCAATGAAATACCTAAACTACTTCCACATTTTCGTGTTCTCGATAAACTTGGGTTTTAAATCATAACTCAATAATCAAAGACGGTCAATCGTTTACACAATCAAGCGAAAGGTAGAAGAACTACTAACACGTGAATGTTCATAATCATTTTATTGATACAAAAAATTACCAACATAATTATTTAACCAAGTAATTTTAGAAATTTAACCATTGAAAACTCATTAAGTTTAACCACTGAAAACTCATTGGGCCTGCTTGGTCAATACAATTGTTGTTTGAAAACTCATTGGGCCTGCTTGGTCAATACAATTTGGGATGTGTATTGCTAGTGAGCGATATTTGATGACAAGTTTAAAAAAAGTGAATGGCTAAAATGGTAACTTTGTTTGGTCGAATAACTATTTATTGAATTATATGAGGCTGATACAACCAAAACAACACTTATAGTATTTTTGAAGTGGTTTTTCGAAGACAAAGCTATTCTTTCGAAGACAAGCCAAAGATCTTCCGAAGCTTAAGTATGGAGAACTTTCAAAGGTAAAACTTAGTCTTCCGAGACTAAGTAGTTTTCCTTTCGAAGTATATGAAGAAATTACGAAGGTAGAACTCAAACTTCTAAGACTAAGTAGTTCTCTTTCCGAAGTATAAATACTTAGAAGATCCAAGGCAAAGTCTTTCGAAGAATAAAGTCATAAAGACTTGCAGAAGACTCAGAAGAAGTTGATTTTTTCAAAGTATAAGTGGCCTCGGAAAAACTTATTCTTTCGAAGCCATTTAGCTTTGAAAGAACCACTATGAGCTAGTGGACATTAGTATGATCGGCTGACATCCGTTGCCACCTCTGTTATACTACATGGCGCTTTCTCACATCCATCAAGTTGATTATACTTTAATCCATTGTTCACCCTTTATCAATTAATACAGTTCCTACCTTTAGTTGATGACAAAAGGTAAGTCATGGAACTGTCATGACTACCTAATCTAGGATAGTATTTTATCTTAGATGCTTTACTACTACCAATATTGATAACTCTGATATCAATTGATATGCTCTGATACCAATTGATAGAGCAATTGATCGGATCAGAACCAATTGATAGACTCTGATATCAATTGATAGGATCAATTGAGACAATCTGTAATGATTTAAGTGAACAATTCAAGAGAAACACAAACAATTGTAATCGATTCAAGCAATATCAACAAATTCATAGTTCATTGATATAGCTAAGACAATTACAAGAGTAAGAAAGCAGTTAGCAATTCTCAACAACTCTCAACAACTCTCAACAACTTACTTGAATTCTCTGTAAATTGTATCTGAAAATTGCATGCAATCGCTCTCTCTCTTTCTCTTTT
>BJCM01084978.1:0-13626 GCA_018326385.1 Flaveria bidentis
ATATTATAAATGATAAATTCTTTTAAAATTAAGTAAGGCAAATGAAACATATATGATGATTGATTTTTTTTTCAAATCAACTTGAATTGAACAATTATGAAACTTAGTTATTATTTAGTGGATAAATTTTCTTAGCTGTACCTTTTATTTTCAAGTTAACTTATAAAGTTAATCACTAAATAACAAAGGAGACTCATATATTTTCTATATGCCTCACTTAGTTATAATTTTTTTTATCATTTTTAAGAAAATTATACTAGATGTGAACTCCTAATGAGAGCGGGGTGACTTTAGATCAAGCAACAAAAAACTTCGAGAGATTTTAATCGAATACTTAAAAATTTTGGTTAAGTATTAGGTGAAGTTTTCATGGTATTTGGATCTAATATAATTATTCTAATTTTGGAAAACATCACATAGTTTCAATATTTCTGATGTGTTCACTCTGTTAATATGGTTACAGATGCATGGAAACTCATTTCAAAGAAAGCTGTCTGTTATAAAAGATGGAGGTCAATTAACCATGAATCTTGTAAGCCACAGTTTATTATATCTAAAATTTTCCTTCAAGTCAAAGGTTACAAAATTTATATACACCTTATATTGATTGATTTCATTAGAATTCATAGCATTTTAGTTCATAATTGTTTGTTCTAATCAGATCATTATTACATCGCCAGAAACGGAAAAAGAGAGCACATTTATTATATGGAGGTAGGTCAGCGTCCGAAAAACCACAAAGGTCAAGGAGCGTGTCATTCGGCTCTGATCGGCCACGAGCCCGGGGCAGATCTCCAGCCTTTAATGCTCTTGCTTCCAAGTTTGATAATCCAGTTGTAAGGAATCTCTCAACTCCACCACAACTTGTAAGTAAGCTTGGTGGTGGTGGCGCCAGCGTCGGTGGTGGCAATCTTGATACCTCTAAAATTCTATCCAAATCTAAAGCTATAGCATCACTAAGCGCCTCTATAGACAAACCAATGCGAGAAAGACTTTTGCCACGGTCTATAAAAGGTGACATATATTTTTCATAATCTGTTATAGTTAAAAACACAACATGGCTCTCGTCTCATGACTCCTGGTTAGGAATGTCCTAAGACGAAGGTCGTTGATTGCACTGGATTTATTATTATTTTTAACAATATCATTAGCAAATGTCACATAACCAAAAAGAAAATACAAAAACTATTAAAACTTACTATGATTGTGTAATGTTATCAGTGAACTCTGATCCAACAACAAAACCCGAGTCAAACTCCAGGATTATCAACCCGATGAGCAGTAGAAAATATTCTCCAACAATAAAGGAAGATCCGAAAGAGAATGAGGTCGAAGATGATAAAGGGCTCACATTATACCCGTATAATCGTTTAACCACGTCATCAACTGATCCTACTCCAGACATTGATGTAACGAGACGAGAGGTATATTTTTCTAGAATAATTTGTTAAAGACACATAGGTGACCATTAGATTAAATAGCTTATCATTTTGCGTATAAATGTAGTCCAGGTTAAGTAGAAACACTTTTTGTTTCAATCTTTTTTTTTTTTTACCATTTTTATTTGTGTGTCAAGTAGATTACAAGATTATATTATTTCAAAAGTAACATGGAATTCCAAGTAAAGTTGATTAAGGAGATTTTATGAATGAAAAAGATACCATGGGTGACTTTTGACATGTTTGCATGTTTCCTTCTTTTCAGATTTTACCAGTTTGAATTGTTAGTTAATAGATCTCGATAATAATTACATTTTCGAATGTTGTATGCAGATGTATCTGTCAAAAGCCGAGTTTAGGGAGAAATTTAATATGACGAAAGAAGCTTTCTACAAGATGCCAAAATGGAGACAAAATAAGATGAAAATTTCACTAAGGCTGTTCTAAGTTATCTACATATGAAGAATAAGACCATTCTAAGTTATCTACATATGAAGAAAAATCTGCTTACAATTTTACCCCCACCACTTATCCATCAAAAAGAGTTTACCTTTTACAACCCATAAGATCATCCGAACACTACTAGAAGACTAGGTATTTGTGACAAGGAAAAAAAAAAGAACGATCGCAAACCTTATGGTTGTCTTCTGACAGTATACAAAAGGGTCGCAATTTAGCGACAAAAATGATCGTTCTAATGTCACAAGTGCCTAGTTGTTCTAGTAGTGCAAGTATAGGTATTGTGTATATTGAAGCAAGTCAATTTTTCTATGGTATTAGTCTGATATATAGCTTTCATTCTTCTAGGAGTTAGTTACTTTCATTTACGTATGCTAGACGTGCTTCTCCTAACATTGTACATTAAGATGTAATTTTCTTATTATGAAATATGGCGAAAACATGAAGACGACATACAATGTGTGGACAATTTGGTTAAAAATTTTGGTACATGTAGAACAGTTTAGGGATGATAAATGTAATCCACTACTTCAATAGATAGTATCTATCCATCTTATTAGTTAACAGTAAGATAGAGAGCAAGCCACACAGTTTCAAGAGAACAATGGCGTTACAAGCGCGTGGGGATATATACACACGTTGAAAGTTACACACACTAGTGGTGGTGTTCTCATGAAGTAAAAACTTGAAAGAGTCGGTTAAAAAAACTGGTGATGGATGTATGAGATGTCGAGCTCAGAACAAGAACTTATGACAATAAGATAATACATTCAATTAGAAAAATATAGTCTCTTGAGTGTTTCAATCCTAATACTCCAACAACACTTTATTGAGAATATACTTGATGGTTATTTAAATTTAATGTTCTAAACATGTATTATTTGATCATGTTTTATTAGCTGGACTTAATTTGTTGTTACTGGGCTTATGATGTTGCTGCTGTGGTTGGGCTTATGTAGTGTTGCTGCTGGGCTGAGTGTTACTGCTTGGGTCAGGTGCAGCCCAATGAACGGGGCAGATGTTTTAAAGTGGTGTTTAGTGTTCTTTTTGTAACGAACACACAAACACACAATACTTTCTCTCTGATTCATATTAGGGTTTTTTTCTTTTTTCTTTGTTCTGGTCATCAATGATTTTGTATTAATTCTTAGTATATTATTATTTTAATAATCTACCTTCTGGATTGAGAGTTTCTTCTGTGCTCGTCTTTTGTACCAAACATATTGTCTTGCACTTCGTTAAATCGAGATTCATCTTTTATATTGGTCTAAATCATGATTTGTAACACACTTGTAGACATTTATCTAGATCACGTATATGTAGATTACACTATATTTGATCAAAGGTTTTAGAGATTCATCGAGAGTTCATAGGTTTTTTATATATATTTAGGAATACATTTAGTTATCTTGTATATTGTTTATGTTGGTAATTTTAATGTTATCAATATATATTTTAATGTATTGGATTAACTTGTTGATTGAGGAAATAACATTAGAGTTTTACACTATGGTTTTATATATATTATATTAATAATTTTTCATTTTAAATGGGCTACTTTATAGGCTCATTGAAAATTGAATATTTATTTTAGATTTGGGCTCAATTAATTAGTTGTTGGTCCATAAAACAAGTGATATATATCGGATCACCGACCTGATGCCGACCCATGACCCATTAACCACATTTATATTTGCTTTAAGTGTTCGGTTTTTATTTGTTTAAGTTATTTATTTATATATGTGTCTTTTTTATTTATATTTATTTTGTTTTGTTAATTAGGCCATGTTTAGAGATCATGGGTGTAGTGGGTGGTTAATTTGTTTTTCACTATTTGTAATTGGCAAGTAAATAAGAATCGACTGAGAGTTTTGGAGAATGAAAATTTATGTTGATTTATCTCATGTTCAGTTAAATTGATTTGTATCTTTGCTAGCTCAACCATGACATGTTGGGTGGTGTTTTTATACTCGATTCTCTAACCGTAGTGGTGTATCTGTATCTCCGGTTAGATATTGTTGCCCTATTGTTTGTTTCGATGGTGAATCTGTATCCAAAATGAACCATAAATCTATGCGTTCTTTTGATTGTTACGTTTAAACCGGTGTTCTTCGGGCCTATTCTTATCAGCAAGTTTGACCAAGGGATGCATTTCTTCTGGGGTTCTATCGATCAATTAAAAGGAAAAAAAGGATTGTCCGTGTGATCTTTTACATAACAACAGAGGAAAAACAAAGAGAACATACGGTTAAGAAAGGATCCTCATGATTTCAGTAAAGATATTTCTACTCCATCATAAAATATCTATCTAATCCGATAAATCATTGTGAGCAACCCTCAAATAGATTTATCCGATAGTAGTTCATGATTTAAAGATAAGTCCAAGTGATTTGATAGTTTGATGATCGAAGTTCGTATTCAAGACTGAAAACAAGTTTCAGGTATGTTTGGTACTTATTTTCTTGTTCTATATTCACGTTGGGGCTGATTAATTGGTTATTTGGTTGTATGAGATGGGCCTACGATAAAAAAGAAAAAACTGGGAATTTTTAAAAAAACAGAAAGGGGTTGATAGGTGCAAGGGTTGGGCTGTTGCCTGTGGGCCTCACTGCAGCCGAAGCCCAAAGTTTACACACATACGGCCTGTTGGGTAGAGTTTATATACAAAGTGAACCCATTATACAAAACATACAAAATGATGTAAAAATTGATTTAACTAATCGATTATCAATGGTTTGAGATTAATCGATTATGCCATTAAAATTTATGCATGAAAGAGTCCGGAGGGTAAAATTCGGTAGTATTTAATTTGGTTGGTAAAGTTTAAATAAACTACACTGTTTTCCTTCTATATAAATACTATTATTTTTTAAAGATAAATAACTTTTTATATAACAATATTTTTATTAAAAAAATCACTTCATAAAATCAAGTATTATAGTCTCTTTAATTTTAGCATAATATTTTTATGTTATTTTTCAAATAAAACCAACTTTATTGTTGTAAAAAATGTCAATATATTGTGCATGTAACGTGTGATTATGCCTGTGCGTAATTATCAACATAAGTCACATAATTACTATATAAGTTTGTGTAATTATTTAAATATCTAAGTTGTGTAATTGTTTATACAAATTGCGTAATTTGTGTGCATAACTATTTGTCATATGTGTGTGGATTGGGTAGACTCATGTACCCCTCGCCCCAACGTCACATGTTGAATTTTGATGACTTTGTATGTTTCGTATTTGAATCTTGTGATTTATATTTTGATATTAATTTTTTTTACTGCAATTTAACATAATTTATGAATCCCACCGCATCATTGTTACCCTTAAGCAACAAAGTGGGTTAAAGGTCTAATTGAGCAACATTAGCTATCAAAATCATATTATGCACATACCATAATTACCTTCTCTGTAATTTTACTTATCGGTTTCTATGCAATTTTCTATTGAAGTTTCATGCAATTTTCTATTGAAGTTTCATTTATGATTGAAGAAGAAAACAATTTTTTCATTTGCTTTATAATTTGCAAATATATTTTGTTATATGTGTTAAATATGTAATATTTAAATGTAATTTAATAAACTAAATAATACCATATTCAAATTAAATAGTTTATTAGAATGAATAATTTGATATGGAAAATAAATGTGATTTTTTTAATGAGTTTGAAGTATAAGAATGCTTGTAAAGTATGATATATCGGTACAGAGAGATTTGTTTTTGAATGATAATTATTAATATAAAAGCTGATTGGATAACTAATTACAGTTTTGGAATGCCACTCATATAAGCTATTCGTTATGGTTTTCTTCTATGGAATTGTCATGAATAACTAATTACTAATGCAATAACAAAAAGTCAATATATTTATTATATCAGATTAAAGACATTATAAGGATCATACCGAGAGAATATTAGGTAGATCCGTTACAACTAGGATATCCAAGTGTCTTGCCATGTGTCTACCTAACCCATGTTTTGGAAATTAAGATATTACTAATGATGTAGCAATATAAAATAATGTGGTATTTATTGATAAATTAATACAGTGTCTCTAAAAATATATAAAGTTACCATTATCACAACACCAATATGATAATATTTATGTTTTATTCTACAAACAAGTAGGTTACTTAATGGTAAAATACTTATTCCCACAAACATTCGAAAATATTTATAAACTATTGGTAATAAATTCAGCATAACTCAACCTCAATGTAAATAACGTAAATATACTCTATAATTATAGTACACATAATTTTAATACACAGGTTGATCAATCATTGTCTATAAGTCTACCTCTTCATGCCAACTATATCCAATTTAAAATAGTTACATCAATAATGCCAAAAGGAACTAAAATGCTTTTTGTACACTTTGAATTAAGTTTAAGATTCTTCAAGAAGAGTTTTAGGCCCGTAACTATAACTTCTATGATCTTACTTAAGAAAATCAATTATATTTATTTGATTGAAAACCCTTTCATTTACTTATATATATCTTTATAAACCTAAATGTTAAACTAGAACAATCTGCCGCTAATGTGATTCAAGTATACCCAACTACGACCTCCAAGGGTAGTCCATCAGCAACGTTATCATAGGCGATCCATTAGTATAATCTGTATATGTTGTATTTAGCCACATGCACCTCAATTTTTGCCGTTGATCTACACTGATAGATCATAACGAATCTACCTTCAACAAAGAGTACATCCGGTTTTGTTTGTCACTGAAGGTCTTTTGATTTGTATTAAAAGAGGCCAGTACACGCAAACACAAATAGTCAAGTCGACAAATAGCACAAAATAAAAAAGGAATATCATTTTGAGACTTTGTTAAAAAAAGTTATTACTTTTGGCTTTTATTTTTCTATGAAAATAAACACACATACTCTAAGATCTACACCTAATTAATCCACATATATTTTCCATTTGTTAGACTTAAATCCGCACCAATTTGATAGTGCTAAACACCAGGTGCTACGAGAGCATAAGTTAATTAGCTACTTAATGTATCTTTATATTTGTTGATTAGTATCTATAAACCTGATCATCACCCATAATATGAAAAATAATGTATATTCTATATAAATTAACTTAAAGACGATGTTTCTCAAAAAGGAGATATATAATTAAAGTTTTGTTAAATAAAATAAGAACATGATAAAGCAAAATAATATATAATGCATGTGTCAAGTATCAAGTAGTTATATGTATATATATATTTAAATTATACGTACTTAGGAATCCATCTACTTAGCACTTATATAATCATCTTCATCACCCACAATCTTTATTAATTGTAACAAAGAAAAGTGAAAGCAAAATGAAGAAGCAAATAATGCTATGTTTGTTGTTCTTCTGTTTCTTTTTTGCTTCATCATATGCTCAACTTAGACAAAACTTCTATCAAAATTCTTGCCCAAACGTCGAATCAATCGTCAGATCAGCCGTCACGAACAAGTTCCGACAGACTTTCGTCACCGCCCCGGGCACCCTCCGCCTCTTCTTTCACGACTGTTTTGTTCGGGTTCGTATCATTTCTCCATAACATATATATAAACATACTATCGGTATATCTCACTTATAGCAGAGCTATTGGTATTCATTTATTTTATGTTATATAATGTCATACAGGGATGTGATGCTTCGGTTTTTCTAGCGAACCCGAATGCTGAGAGGGACCATCACGACGATTTGTCACTCGCAGGAGACGGGTTCGACACCGTCATCAAAGCGAAGGCTGCCGTTGACAGCAACCCAAGTTGCCGGAATAAAGTTTCTTGCGCAGATATATTAGCTCTTGCCACCAGAGATGTTGTAGCATTGGTGAACATATATTCTTTCATCACTTTTCAAACAAACAGACTGTTATAACTTTTATGATGATATAACATTTAATCATACCTGATTCAACGTTTTTGTGATTAAACATTTCTAAATTGGCAACTCTAATAATTTAAGTTGTTTTGTTGTGGTTGTATATATATATACATATATATATATATATATATGTTTTAAATGTATAGACAGGTGGACCATCGTACAAGGTGGAATTAGGAAGGAGAGATGGAAGAATATCTACAAAAAAAAGTGTTCAACACAAGCTCCCACATGCTGATTTTAACCTCAATCAACTTAACACTATGTTTGCCTCTCATGGTCTATCTCAAACCGATATGATTGCGCTTTCAGGTACACTAACTAACGGACATTAAATATAACTGGACCAGTTTTACTACGAAACAAATGAGTATCATTTACGAAAAAGTCTGTTAATAATTACTTGCGGTTTATCTATAAAACCCACAAAATTTAGAAAGAAAAAAAAGGAGTTTTAAAGACTAGTTTTACTTAAACAACACTAAAAAGTTGTAATTCTTCTAAATATTATATGACTTTTGACAGAGTGGGTCGATAGTAATTCACACTTAATTAAAACATGTATATTAATATAAGTTTATCACTCATATTTTTATTTCAACTGTTAGGTGCCCATACGCTTGGATTCTCTCATTGTAGTCAATTCTCAAAACGTATATATTCAAAAGCTGGAATAGACCGAACACTAAATCGACAGTACGCTCTAGAGCTAAGGAAAATGTGTCCGCTTAAAGTAGATCCAAGGATTGCAATTAACATGGACCCCACCACCCCGCAAACTTTTGACAACGCGTATTATAAGAACCTTCAACAAGGAAAGGGCTTGTTTGGCTCTGACCAAGTCTTGTTCACAGACGCCCGGTCAAGGCCAACAGTTAACTTATTTGCTTCAAACAGCACTGCCTTTTATAAGGCGTTTGTGACCGCGATCACCAAGCTTGGTCGCGTTGGGGTTTTGACCGGTAATCAGGGCGAAATCCGACGAGATTGTAGCATAGTTAACTAGAAAAAAAGTGAATATCTTTGTTGTTTCTTGAATAAGCAGCTACGTACAATTGCTCAAATGCAATTAAGTAGTTTCTGATGAACAATAATGTTGTTTATAATGTTTTGAATAAGAAATCTTCTTGTGAATTGTGATATTCTTTTAAGTTACCTGATTTCTATGGCATATCATTATTGAATTCTTTAATTACATTCCTAATATACATACACCGCACTTTATAAATCAACACCCCTTCTATACGTCTCGTATGACACCATATGCGGCGTATATGATCAAAGACATTAAATACAAGAAAATTTCGGAGTGGAGGAGGAGTTGTCAGAGGGATATACGCCTCATATAGCACAATACGATCCCCTACACGACACATATAGGGTATCACAAAACTTTATTAAAATAGAAGAAAGTCTTGTCTTTCAAGTCTCAAATGTGACAAAAAAGAAAGGGCTCCAAGTTAAGCCAGATGGCTTTCTCACATAATGTGAATTTCGATATGATGATGGTCTTAGGTTCGGTACAGATGGTGACAGGCTGGTGTATGAGCTTCCCTTTAGGGATGTGCCAGCCTAATGTCCGAAGGTTCCATATAATGGAGATGATCGGGTGAACTAGTGGCTCATCAGTTATCCAATCAGCCATTAAAAAATATGTATTTAAATATAATAAAATGTCATTATTCAAGTTAATTTGATTCTTTCAAAATAACTTCATCTCAGACATTGTCATAACCTTCAAGGCTAATTTAATCAAACTCCAAATTGCCTCACCCATACGACACCTACATAAATCCTTGTTAGTCAAATATCACATGCAATGCCAATTTTAGATTTTTCCTTAGGTCAATGAATCTAGTGTGTCTCTTTATGATAAAACATTACACAACACATGATGAACGATGACTATTTAAACAAGGAAAAAATAGATATCCATAAGAACTGATTATATTACAAACGCTTTATTACCTCCATCAACATTTTCCACTGAGTAAACTCCCATTTGCTATAGTTTACCAAAACATATATCTGACAAGATAATATGGATATCTTTGTCGGTTATAACTAGTGATATCAACACGCTACTTTAAATCATTGTATTTTTTTAACAACAAATGTACTCTCTACTTTAGATGATAAATGTTATTTTAATTGGATCCACCTATCTGTTTTCTAGTTGAATCCGCACCCCTAATTCCCTCAAGAGAAAACCCAGAACTAAAAAAGAAAACCACCGGCTCTAACACTTAATCTTTTTGTATTATAAAAGTTTCTTTTGCAAATTTATGTAAAAATGTGGGAGCACTTTAAATAATCAAATAGAATGTTGCATTATATGTTTTTCAGACACTAATTAAATTGCTAGAGTATATTATGTTCGACTCTTTGACATATTTTCTTTACTAATATATTTTTTTATTAATGTGACCAATTACATCTTAATTTATTTATTTTAATTAAATATACAAAAACAAATTTTAATTGTGTTCCTATTAGCTTCATAGGGTCCACACTCTCACAGATGAAGCCTTTGATCTCTAATTTTAACTTTAATCATCATATTTTAAACGTTAAACTTCACGGACCATCATAATTGAAAATACCACTCACGGATTAAGAAACTATTTGTAGCTCGTTTTTCGGGTTGTCAACAAAGTTTGCCCAAATGAGGTTTCTTTATTTAGCTAGAAGAATTCGAAAATTGACATTGTGATCGTGTTATGAAAGGGGTTCTAGACATTGGCGGAACCAGGAAATTTTCCCAATGGGGTCACTATTTTTCGGTGATTCGTCTTGTAACAAGATAATATAAAAATTTTCGGGTTGTCGGGTCGGGTCGGGTCGAAATATAATTAAATTGAATAGAAAATGTTAACAAAAATGTGACACCCTACAGAAATCCCACATCGGCCGTGGACAGGAGAGATTTCTGGTTCATAAGGATTGTCTGGCCTCTAACATCAACAACGTGTTTTGGGCGTATTGACTGTGGATGAGAGGAGAACTCCACAGTTAAGCGTGCTCAGGTGGGAACAATCCAGGGATAGGTGACCTCCATGGGAAGTTTTCACCCGGGCAACCAAAAGCAAATCCGTGAGTTTTTCGTGGGCAAAGCAGACAATATTGTTGATGCGTGGGGCCGAGTGTGACAGAATGGTATCAGAGCCACTCCTGTGGCGTGCCGTTCGGGATGTGGGACATACCTCACCAAGGATGGTGACTTCTCGGGCTCATCGAGGACGATGAGTCCAAACAGGGGGTGCTTGTGACACCCTACAAAAATCTCACATCGGCCGTGGACAGGAGAGATTTCTGGTTCATAAGGATTGTCTGGCCTCTAATATCAACAACGCGTGTTGCCTGTGGATGAGAGGAGAACTCTACAGTTAAGCGTGCTCAAGTGGGAACAATCCAAGGATGGGTGACCTCCCTGGGAAGTTTTCACCCAGGCAACCAAAAGCAAATCCGTGAGTTTTTCGTGGGCAAAACGAACAATATTGTTGATGCGTGGGGCCGGGTGTGACAATGGAGTGTAATAATTTATTTAATTCTCTCATCCATTTCATTCCCTCATTCATTTCGACAACTAGAATTACAAAAAAACATGTCGAAACGTCAATAAATATAAGAAAATTAAAAGGGTAAATTTAGATATTATATATAATAGTGTATATATAATTCAATAGGTAGTAACCTTGTTTAATCCACCAAAAAGGCATGTCAAACAAATCATTCCACACTTCTCTCGATACTATTAGAACTTTAATCCACCATAAACTTGGGCTACCCAACCCTTGTGCAACCCTCAAACCTTAAAGTAGAAGGAAAACGTTGATTTCCTATGCATTATTGTGTTATTATTATTATTTATTTAGTTATTAATTGTTAAGGTGTTCTTATCATTTCACATTCATTTAATGGTCCATAATATGATGTTAGAGATCAAACATATTACCGGTTGACAAATGGTTAGACCCAAGCCTCTAACTTTTTAAAATAAGGGACTAGAATCGTAATTTGACTAAACTACATACACAATTCATGTAATTAATTCAAAAATACATAAACCAAGTACGCTATAGAAGCTTGCATGAGTTACACTTAGGTAATGTTCAATAACAATAGAATCTAAAGTATGGCATGTTTATATGATAATTATCTAGGTTAAGTAACCCCAGTTGTATTGTAAAAACTCATTTATATCTATAGTTTACAAACTACATTCTACAAAATGTAAACAACAGTTTACAGCATGTTAGTGTTGTAGAATCCATAATGAATGTGGTATGAATCTAGAACCAGGGGCGGAACTAGGGTCATAGGTACGGGGTCAAATGACCTCATTGATTTTTGAACCCGTAGTGTAACGTATAATACCGAATTTTTTAGTGAACCCATAGTTTTACAGGTAGTGAACCCATTAGTATATTAAAACGTATAATATATCACAAACACATCTCTGGTTCGCTGGTTTAAGCGCTCCTTCTTCAAAAACAAGTCGCGAGTTCGAGCCTTGTAAGCTGCAGTTTGCAGCAGTTTTTTTTCTTCTTTATTTGTGTAAAATTACAAAAATAACCTTATTCTAATTACACAAAATAAAACCCTAGCCCCCAATTTCCCCACCCCCCATTCGAACGACATCTGCTGGCCTGCTACAGCCCCCACCTGCCTGCCCCTCCTCCTTCACTGCTGGTTTGTTGCTCGGCTGATCTGCCGGACCGCCAGTCCGCCTACTCTTGTGCTGGTCGCGCCTCCGCCTCCTTCACTGCTTGTCGCGCCTCCGCCTCCTTCACTGCTGCTGTTCACCATTGATTCGTGAAATTTGAAAAGGTTAGTTTTCTTAGTTGTTTATTTAAAGGTGTTTAATTAGGTTAGGAATCTAGAATTTATCTTAGTTGTTTGAAAAGGTTAGGAATCTCGAATTTAGTTGTTTAACTTGAAGTGTAAAAATCAAACAAAATGCAACGAGGACCAAAAGAACAATATATATTTAGAGACAATAATGTCTTAGAAATTCTTCATGACCAAAAGAACATTGAAAAGGGATATTGCACATTAATGCATATACAGATTGATCTTCATTATCGATAGTTTTAAGTATTTTTTATCATCGATCGTCAGGACTTGTTCATCACCATTGTAAAACAATAGAAAATCCTTTATTTGCTTGTTATCGGGTATCGATATCCCCATCTTCACCGGAAAAGGTTAATTTGCTTAGTTATTTATTCAAATGTGTTTAATTAGGTTAGGAATCTAAAATTTATCTTAGTTGTTTGAAAAGGTTAGGAATCTAGAATTTAGTTGTTTGAAAAGGTTAGGAATCTAGAATTTAGTTGTTTGAAAAGGTTAGGAATCTTAGTTGTTTAACCTCGTGGTTAGTTTTCTTAGTACTTCATTGCTAGCCCCCCATCTTTAACTTAGTTGTTTGAAAAGGTTAGGAATCTAGAATTTATACTTTGTTTGTTAATTTAGGTGTTTAAAAATCTAAAGTCTATATTTTGTTTGATATTGTAGAGAATTATGAAGAGGCTGAAGCAACCAAACACCCAAAGTCCTTTTGCATGCATGCACATGAGTACTGAAGTAGAAGCTTCGGAAGTTCTGACACCAGCAACAAGAAATACTCTAAGTGTGAAATCTTCCGAAGCCAAGACCAATATCTTCCGAAGCCAAACATGAAGTCTTCCGAAGCTTCAGAGACAAAGTCTTCCGAAGCCTCAAACTATGAAGACAGATTTCTTCCGAAGACTTTTACAACATGCTTTATCTGATGTACTTTTCCTTAAAGCTGGACCCCTTTCCGCTGCCACTCTGATAAAGTCACCAACTTAT
>BJCM01084979.1:0-18227 GCA_018326385.1 Flaveria bidentis
ATGGCACTTACGGACATTCAATGCATGTGTACATCTATGGTGTTTTTGGGCGAGATTGTGGCTACGGCATACATGTAAGGGCCCCCAATATTTATTTATTTTAGAAAAAGAAATTATGTTTACTAAACTTGTAAACTCTTAAAAAATTATTTTATAAACTTTGTAAAAGTGAGCATTTTTTTAAGAATGAAGCTTCTCTGTAAAAAATATATTGTAGAGAAAGGATGAAAATCTGAAATCGTTGCTGGAGTGAAAAAACTAGTAAGGAGATGATAACATCTTTTCATGAAATGCAATATCAACCACCTTTTCTGGACCCCCACAACATCTAACTGCTAGTCTCTTTTCTTTTTTCTTATACTTTTTTTAGATTATATTTTATATTACTTAACATTACTAATTAAAACAGATATATCATAAGCAGAGCTTGAAATCTTCTGACTATTTTTTATTTTACTTAATGTTACCTATGCTTTTGTATTTATGTTTAATTTTCATTTCATACCAATTTTAAATACAGATTAGCACAATTGTTTTTCATAATTGTTAAACAAATATATAGTTTGTTTTATAATTGTTATATTTTGAGAACATAAATTGATTCGGTAGCTTTGAGACAGGCTCAACTAGTTACAGCCAGTTTTTATATATGTTGGTTCGGTTTTTAATGTATGAGGCTGGTTACTATACAAAATGTAATTTTCGTGCAAAGCGTACGAAGTCACTAGAGCATGACACGAAGTCAACAATTACGCATAAAAGGTATATAGTTACGCAAGTTATATTCATAATTAAACAAATTATATTCATAATTAGGCAAAGTATATATATTATTACGCAAGTTATATTTATTATTATGCACAAAAAATTACTCACGTTATAAAAAATAATTACGCAAGTTATATTTATAATTACTCAAATTATATAATAATTACGCAAGTTATGCTCATAATTACGCAATTAATTATCACACAAGTTATACGCACAACAAATAGACATTTTCGAGAAAAAAAGTAATGTCCGTAAAAAGTTCTATGCGTATTAAAGAGAAAAAATACTTGATTTTATAGTGTATTTTTTCTAAAAGTAATGTCATATAAAAAGTTCTATGCGTTTACAAAAACAAAAGGAGTTTGAAAAAAATCAACAATTGTAGATTATTTTCAAATCTACCCATCCAGACGTATTTTTTGCGTAATTGTTCAATCTTTAAATTGAACCATCGGTCGCTTTAATCAATGACTGTTGTCATTTTGCACACTTCGCACAAATATTTTACTTTGTATCGTAAACTTTCTCTTCAAAATATTACTAGCTAACAAAGCATAAGATAATGAAGATAAAAAATTAACCAAACAACAAAAAGAAAGCCTGTATTCACCAAGGATCAGAGCCAAAAGTATTACCATATCGTTTGTCCCAAATTAATTCCATGGTTAACAAAACTTCTCAATTGATGAAGCACCATCCTCTTCAATATCAAAAAATAATCAGCAATGCACCACAAACAAATCAAGACAAACACTCACCCCTTTCTAAATGTTGAAAAAGAGTTGACTCGCCAAAATTACTCTTGTGCTATCAAGGGGTGTATGTTTATTGACTCGATTTGAGGGTGTGAAAGCATCTCAGGCTCCATAGTCATGGACCTAAGCTTCTGCAACCTCAGCAACCGGAGCAGGTGCAGCACCGCCTGTTGTTGGTCTGTAAATCACATTAAGTTAGAATATTTGGTAAAATAAGAAAAGAAAAATTTGGGCAAGAAACACAAACTGGACCAAACCGAGCTAGGACTGAACCAAATTCCAAATGATTGAAACTGGAACCAAGGAACCAGACTCCAGTTTATATAACTGCTTAAGTCTCAAACCGGACCGTGAACAAGACTAAAACTTTGGGGTTAGTGATTCAAGCATGGTTCGTTGCCTAAATGACATTGTTTCATTATGTAAGAGTCTGTTTGGACCCAGGTATAATTTCAGTTCGGTTTGGTGGTTTCAACCGTTTGGACAACTTACAGGCCGACAAAAACTTTGAAAGCATCATATATTCCCCATTGAGCTCCAGTGAGAGTTCCAATCATGACAATACGTAGGGGAAGCCCTCGTGTGAAGAGCCCCCAAAGTCCAAGCTTCTTTACTGCCTGAAAAGAGAAAAAAGAAAACAAATTCATGACTATGAAGTTTTTATTTAGAAATCATGAGAACCTGTTACTAGAAAACTCAAAAGACCCCACTAATACCCTGCTAACCAATGAGGTTGAGGTCAGGTAAAACACAGCTTGCGTTGGACAGGTAGCCTTCAAGGAGGTTAAAGCACAGATTGCCACCGTGCCGCCACCTTGAAGGTTTCATGAATATGTAATTAGCAAGTCTTTGGATGAAAATGGAACTTTTCAATCCATTGGATAAAAGAATTTTGAGTGGTGAAGCAGAAGCACTCACATCTCCAACGCTTGCACCTTTGGCATTGTTCAGGAAAGAAACAAGATTGTCAGCAGGATGAGAAACAACAGCGCAGAAGACACCAGCTACATATCCACCAGCAAAACTAACTCCAAGTTGAAGTGATTTGCTGCACTCGTTCTTTGGTGTAGGGATGGCATACTTGTACAGCATCTCCACAATTGTCTCGAATGAAGCAAATTTCATCATTGTATCTGTGTACATATCAAACAGACAATCACACCAATCAACAAGCAAGATACACATGTCCGTGTTAAAAGATTATTTGCCCTCATCTCAGCCAATAAGAAAAACAAACAATAACATTGTTTGCCCTCATCTCAGGCAGACCCTACTGGCTATTCTTATGAGTAGACTGGGTACGTTTGTTTGCTACAAACATATTACGTAAGGCTTTAAGAGGTGATAGGACAGGAATTTATTACTCTTTCTTACAAATTATAATGTATTTGCTTCTAATTTATTACTCCCTTCTTCCACAAAATAACTGTCCACAAAGAAAAACACACAATTAAGGTTGTACATTTCATGCGTATTTACTTTGCAGAATGCCATATCACCCTCAATGAAGATAAAATTACCAACTGACTAGAAAAACTTGCAAGATTAATGGCAAAAGACATCAAGTGTGAGCTGGGGAAATTAAAAAAATAAAACTATCTGTTTTTAAGTTGGCTAATTATCTTCACAGAAAATAAAACCAAAATGCAGACAATAATATTTGGCACATAAGAGTTTTTTAGAAAAAACAAAGGGAGTAAATATTTTAATGCGGCATAAGTAGAAAAATGTGCATCTCAAATGCCTCAACTTACATGGTATCTGGCGTCCCCATAGTGGTACCAATCCCTTGTACAACCTACATAATATAAAGAAAAGCTTTGAGAGGCAACAAAACAAAGAAGATAATTATTATGATGCGTCTCCAAAGAAGAAAAAGGAAAACAAATAATTAACTATTATGTATACCCGAGTGCGCCTTCAGATCTCACAAACTTTGGAAGTCCATCTCCCAATCCCCTGGCGAAACCAGGTTGCGTTTGGACACGTACTTTCACGGCCTCCATAGGACAAAGAGCAACATCAGCAATTACCTCCGCAGATGCTGAACCAGCAAGGTAGATCAAAGTCTTGTACTTGGCTGCATACTCTGGGCCAGCAATGTCGGAGTAATATTTCTTGAAGAATTCATAGAAGCCAAATTTGCAGGCACCCTGAGCACTATAACCAAGCAGGGTTGGAACCCATCCCCTGAAGAAGCCCCTCAAACCCTGCTCTTTGAGCAATACTCCAAAACCAGACGAGATGCTCTTATATTTCACAGGGTCAATCTGAGTAATCAACAAAGGTATGAGCTTATTAACATGGTCCCAAAAGAATAGCGAGGATGTGATATTGTGATGTTATGAACATATAAAGAAACCATGGGACGGAATGAATATGGATGTAAAAGAATTTAATGAGTCCCACAAAGACATATTCTTTTTTTACTTATTATGATTCAAGATAGGATTGTTCAAAGAGAGTAAGATTAGCATCAAATTATAGCATATTAAGAATAATCTGAAAAATGAAATAGATAATCACTAAATAAAATTATTAAATATTGGATGACGAATATGCTTCTTTGAAGCATCACTCATGTTAAGTAAAGTTATCCATAGTCCCATATAGCGACAAAAATTCCTCATACAAGCAGTCAATGTGTCTTTCACCCTGTACCTTTCATTGAATGACCAATATTACCAAAATTAGCATCTCATAATATAATTAGTAGATAAAACTTTCCAAACAATATGATACTGAATTTTACTAGTACCGTCATGAACTCTTAACCTTAACTAGAAACCTTTATCAGTGTGATCTCTCATATGTAACGGGAACTCAAGAATGTATATACAGATTAACAAGAGTAGACCAATGTTTCTGGCTCAATGGGATCTCATGACACTCAATTAGTCAAGCCTGACTCAAATCAGCCTTAAAAAGATAATCATGTGTGGTGGTTCACAACACTTCATGATACTCACTTTATGGTAAATGGCATACTATCAAAGAAATTCATGTACAGATATACATTTAATAGAAACAAATATTTAACATTGTATCTAGTCACATCTGTTCTCACAATAGACAACAAAATTCTAAGTGAAAGACAACACTACGTCGTAACTACACCGTTTCACCATTCAGTACCCTATGCATGTCTAGACTCTAGAGCACACTGTACACTTAACAACTATTTCATGCGCGGCTACAGATCAAATTTGATGAGCAGCCGGTCACTGTTCATTCCTAGAAATACAGATCTTTTTAAAAATCGCATTCAATGTAAACCAATGCACCATTATAGATGTTTAAAAAATTTATATCAACTTAAAAGTACTCAAACTCTCAACTAAGTTACCTAAGATCTACTTGAATAATCATTCAATCCAGTAGTGTTTTGGTTGTTAAGATCAAACCATCATATCCATACAAAAAATAACCAAAGAAGATGATAACTGATACATTAAGATAATACTTACGAGATTCTAGGTTCAATTATCATAAATCTTGTTTGAATCAACAGTAATTACGATCCACCTTATTATAACCGGAAGCAGCCAGGCAAGATAAGACAGATATAATGAAGCCCTCTAACTGCCATATAAACTTGAATAAGATGTTGATTGTTGGCCAGGAATGACAACGAAAGTTAATAATAAAAAGTTAGAGAACTTCAACTGCCCAAATCGACATCTCACAACTGTGAATTAATAAGTAAAAACGAAAATCACCAGCTAACATAACATATAACCAATCAGATCAAATCAAAGTCGCAATTGGACGAAACCTATGTAAAAGGAATTACACATCCGCCATCACATCACCGGTTACATCACTAAACAACCAATCAATCATAAAAGCACACAGGCATAAGAAACCAACTCATCCTACCTTCAACAAATAGAAAATCAAACCACATCTAAGTAAAAAATCGAACATAATAAGCTACCTGCATGTTACATTTGACGAGATCAAGAGGTGTAACGGCCATGTGCGTGAGACCACAGCTGAGAATACCTCCAACAGTACAAGCAGCGTAAAACCGAGGAGAATACATCTCGATTTTGCCTAGAGGCTCATTAGGAGCAGGAATCACGAGACTATTGTGCTGTTTAGCAGGTGATGTTGAAGGCAACTGTGTAGGGTTTGATGTGTAGGTCATGAGTAGGCTGCTGGGAGAAACGGAAGAAGTGTAAAGGAAGTTAGGGATGAGAGATTGACGAGAGTCGTCGGAAATCGCCATGAGTGAGTGTCGGAGATGTGATCGGAGAAGATGGTGGAGATACGACGGAGTCGACGACGCAAATGTCTCTCAAATCTTCTCCGTTTCGAGTATCTCGATGCTTTTTGTGTACCGATGCGGTCAGTTTCTACAGCCCTAGATATCAGGACGATAACATGCCTCCCTGCTTTCCGGCGTTGTATTACTATTCTTATTATTAGCTTTGGTAGGTGGGATTTTTTTTTCTTTTTTTTTGTGTTTTAATTTTTCTTTTGTTTTTTTTTTGTTTTAATTTTCTTTTTTTTTTGTTTGTGTTTTAATATGGTTTGTTTTGTGTGTGGGTTTGATTTTTTATGAGATTTGAGGTGAGGTATGTTTGTTGGTTTTTTGTGTCCGGATACGTCTCTTTGATGTGTGTTTCGATTATGTCCGTTGTCGTTGTCTTTCTCTAGGTTCCTAATTTCTTTTTTTCGTTATCGATACCTTGACGATACTCGCTATTAAGGTTTGGGTTTCCTTTTGTTTGCTTTTTTTGGGGCTTTGGTTTTCGTTGGTTTTCTATTTTTGAATGTCGCTTTCTTGTGGCTTTGATTTTCGTCTGTTTTGTGTATGGTGTTGTATTTTGATTTAGTTTTGGGTTTTAAATATTCTTGTGTGTTATAGATTTAGGGTTTTGGTGTGTTTTACTTTATGTGTTTTGTTGGTTTAGGGTTACGTTAAAACTCGCATAGCCGCGGCAACGCGCGACAGAAAAAACTAGTTTATTATTATTGTTCATTTATATACGATGCTTGTTTTAGATGTTACGTAGATTAAAATAAAATAATGTTACTAAAGTTTTTTTTATCTAGCGTAGTGATTAATTGGTGTTTGAATCTTTGTTGATGCAACGGTGTAAGCAAAGTTGTGTTTGGAGCCTGTTAAGAGCTTAACGTCTTATAAGTTTGGAGTTACTTTTAACTATCACGTACTGATATTTGGAGTCTATTTATGTTCATGACATCATTTTTGACGCCTTCTCCTTGTATACTACGTGTAGTCTAACTAGTATCATGACCTCCACTTTGCGACGGGGGCATGAAACAACATATTACCAGGAATCTAGGTGGTGAACGTAAGACCGTAAAAAAACTAACATTTTGCAATCTCCCTGTTTAAAGATAGGCGATGATAATATAGATAACCTTGTGTAAGAAAAACTTAATATAATCGGTGCATTACGATATGTATGTTGAGAATACTTGAAAGTTAATATTAAAAAAATAAAACTGTTAAAAAATTAAAGTCCAAGCGTCGATAAAAAATCACAAATAGCAGGACAATACTATGATAATGTGGTTGAAAGAACATTCCCTCCCTTCCTTAAATACTAGAGTTCGTGACACATATAAAGAAAATGTATAGAAATCATTCAAAACCAAAGTAATTTAAATTTTAAATGTCCCTAAACATCTCGTTAACTTGTCCTCCAATCTTTCATCAACCCTATAGGCAGAAGTGGTCATCTTTGGTTTTGAGTATTCGGGATGCTATTGCATCATATTTCTCGGGTTGAAAAGAAGACTCGATCTCGAGTCTTGTAAAACTTTCAGGTTCACAAATATGTGCAACCATATGGTTTGGACTTGTCTTTCTTAAACACAAAAATCTGATGGTGTGAAAATCTCTATTTGATAGGGTTTCTTCCTATACCTGTGAATTACATTGAACCCAGAAATGATACATTGAAAGAATCCGTTGGGTGGAGTATCGAACACCACATGATCACTAATGCCTCTATTGTTGCCTCTGTCATCGGTTCTACGAATACGAAGACATTAATCTTCAAGTAAAGCAATTTGAACAACCAACTCTAATCCCAAATGATGTATGAGGAGACACAATTAAACGGTTTAAAGTAATGATTTTATTCCCCCTTTTTTCAAAGACTTGAAACCGAGTGATTCTAGCCAAAAGTTGGTTGTCTCGATAGCCATACAAGGTTTCTCTGATAATTCTTCAATAAAAAAACTTTATTCTTATGACCTAGACATCCTTAAATACTAAAGTTGTTATATATAAAAAAACAAATAAAAATCATCCAAAAATTAAAAAAGATACAAATTTCAACGGTTATAAGACGTCTCCATGACTTGTTATTGAAGCTTCCATCAAACCACTAGACAAAATTGGTACTTTTGGTTTCGTTGTTTGGGGTGCTCATGCATCAAAGACACACACACACGCAAACACTAAGCGATTTCCTCTTCCTCGAAATTTTTTATCACAAATACTAAGAGGGTGGTGTTGGAAGCGTGATAGAGTGTCATCTTAACTATTACACATGCCTAAAATAATGTTCGGTATGCAAAAATATAAGATAGAACGAGAAAAAAATATGCTTGTTAATCACATAGAAATGAAGTGAGTCATTAAATAAGATATATGATTTATTCAATTCTAATAATTTTCGTTCCTTACATGAAATTTTTGAAAAAGAAGGGAAATGAAAGAAATTGGATGGAAAATGAAAAAAAAATCATGTTTCTAAGGGTGCTGGGAGCACCCACATCATAATGTCACACTACACCGTATACTCACCAATCATAGTTTTCCACATCATATTACACTACACTACACCACACCATGCAATATGAGGCTGTGCTCACAACGTGAGGGATTCCGACAAGGGGAAGAAACACAGCTTCAAAACGGGGAAGAAATATCGGCGTGTGGATGCCGTGAAATGACCGAAAGGAGCAGTGTGGGAAACCGACGACGGTGTTACCGTGCGCCACCGCCAACCGCCATGAGGTACTAGCGTGGACACCTGTGCTAAGTTTTTTTAATTGATGGAAGTTAAAAAGAAATTAAAAGAATAATTTTCTCTCCTAACTTTCTTTCAAAATGAAAGTATTTTGAAAGAAAAAAAACACTTTAAATTTTATTTTTTCTAGAACATGAAATTATAATTTGTTTTTTCTTTTCTATCTTTTTATTTTCTCTCCTCAATCTTTTTTTCTCCTCATTTCATTGCTCTCATTAATTTTCTTTCGCTTCTTTTATTTCTTTTTTTTGTTTACTAAACACAGGACACTTCTTTTATTTCTTTTTTTCGTTTAAGAAACACAGAAACACAACGTTACAAGATGGATGTTTTCTTTTCATTCCTTCAAAGAATGGGTACAAAATTAATCATGATTAGAACCATGTCTCGAACAATGGCCCACCACCACTACCACCAACACCCACTACCAACACCACTAACCACTACCATCACCAACCACTGCCAGCCATTACCTTACCAACAACAACACCAATAACACCAACCACCCACCATCACCACCAACTGCCGCCACCCACCACCACCACCACCAACCGCCGCCACCAACCACCAACCGCCGCCGCCCACCACCAACCACCATAGCCGCCGCCAGCAACGACCAACACCGCCACCAACGACCACCAAACCCGCCACCAACAACTACCAAACCCGCAACCAACAACCACCACCCACCACCATCACCCGCCACCAGAACTACCACCATTGTATTTTGTTTATTCGTTTTGTCCTGCCTAATTAGCAGCAGAAAATAATAATTCATTTCAATCCTACAAGATAATCAAACAGAACAATATAATAATATGATTTATTTCATTCCCTCTTTCATTTTATTTATTTGTTCATCTGATTTTATTAATCTATACCACACAAACCCTTAACATTTAATAAGAAAAACTTTTCAGCATGTAGGAACTACACCTAATATAAGTATATAATAATCCTTGTGAAAATATAAAAGATAGAAAATCAATAGCATACTAAAAATATCAAAAAATACTGCAAAATAATAATGGCAGCAATAAGGTTCAGAACCCGTAGCATTTAAAGAACTTGTTTATTGTTTGGTCCTCGGTTGCTAGAGCCCGATGTAGTTGTTTTGACCCTTGAATCTTTCTTTTTTATTTTTCCTGCTGCTACAATGAAAAAGTAAAGAAATTGACAAATGTCCTTTGGTAGATAGACTAATCAATTACTTTAATTAAATCTCAATTTTGTTTATATTTAAAAAAATTTTAAATGACTATCAAATTATATCACCTATGCGATATAAGTACGTCATTTATGTGATAGTTACGTGTCATATTAAGTGTGTAAAGTTGGTCATTTATGTGATAGTTACGTGTCATATTAAGTGTGTAAAGTTGATGACACGTTATCAATTTTACACAAATAAAATATCACATGGTTAACTTCTTTAAAAAGAATTTGATTGATCTGAATGGAATAACATATGAAACTTCGAGGGGTATGGTTGGCTAGAATTCAACTTGATTGGAATCAGAATTCTAATTCTAACATGTTTGATCCTTGTAAGTCGCCAAAACTGAAATTTAAATTCAAAAGATAACATTTTTGTTGGAGAACGAAGAGAATTGCAATTGAAATGATTTGCCCCAAATTCCAGTAAGTAAAGGCATCATCATTTCTCCATAAGAGTGAAAAAAAATCAACCTAGAGAACTAAAAAATCGCGAGTGCCATTAATACCGCCATCACCCTCATATTTACTGCCACAACAGCACCACCATCGATCTCTAGCACCTACAAATCACCCCCCCTTGGGTTACCCATCGGTCGCGAGCACCTACCGATCATTATAGACTTAAAGGTAGGTGGGGACCACGAGGGGGGCAACGACGCATGTAGGGTTCTCAAAATGGAATTCGGATACCAATTCCAACATATGCTAGGAACCACACATATTGAGAAATAGAATTCAGATTCGAATTCCATTAAATTTAATGAACCAAACATGCCCTCGATTCCTTTGATAATTTCCATTCATAAAAAAATGCAATGAACTAAATGCCCCTTAGGTTACTAAATAATTTCATGAGAATTTTAAATTGTTATACCAACCTTTTCTTTTCATATCTCGACAGTAAGAGCTTCCACATTCACATTCAAATGCTTTTATAGGGTGGTCAACGTCCTCAAAGTCAATCCCGTAATCCTGAAATAGTTTAAAAACCATTAAAAGGTTGTTGAATGGTATCAACTTTCCCTGAAGTAAATCAACAATTAAAAAAACAAATCACAGTATTTAACTACAATAATAAGACAGTTGTTGTTACCCATGTTAGTTCTTCGTATGGCTCAATATTCCTTTTAGTGAAAAAAGCAATCTGCATGAAAAAACAAAGCAAATATCTTAATATAATTCTATGTTCTCTACATGAATGAGTGTTTCATTTTTCAAAGTTCACATTTGCATACACTAAATATAGAAAGCCGATACATACATGATAGTAGTGATGATCAGGCGTTTCAATTTCAACAGGGATCTCGATCAAATTTGAATCAAAGCATCTAAATATATGTGAACAGATAATAAAAAGTTATTATCTCAAACTGCAAATTGAACTCCCACTTTTCATAATCAGGCATAACTATACCACTACAAAAATTATGTGATTTGCACACTTATATCTGTATGGCTTATGAAAACATATAAACATCTTTTATATGTTTATAAGTGTAAATAAACAGACAAAAATTTTGTATATTTTCTGAGTCCGTGTAGAAAAAATGTGTGCAAATCACATATTTGTTGCAGCATACACGTACAATACCTGTGATTTATAAACCTTGCAACATTCCCAAAATGAGTTGCATCCAAACACAAAGCTTCTTCATCTTTTAGTACTTGTTCAGACCCCCAATCAGCATCTAGGTATACTGGATATGTATGCCTCTCGTTTTTACGGCTTCGCTTGTTTCTTTCATATAATTCCGTATTTGTTAATATTTCTCCAATATATTCACATATAAAGGAACCTTTCGGCAAATATTCAACTGACCTAACAGCCCAACCTTTACCCTCTGTTGAAAACACCTGAGATTTTGATTGTACAGAATTGATTTACCAACAGAAAACTATGACATAAAACTTATAGATAATAAGTTATTAATAGTGGTGTGTTCTCTCCAAGAAAATATGAAACTGAAAATCTTTTTATGCCGAGCATAACTTTTGTCAAAGATAAATTTTGATAGTCTTTTATAGACAAGGCATAGTCGATCTTCTTACTTATGAATGGGTCGATTTTCGTTGTATCATTTTCCAAATACATCAATTTGGTAATACTGAAATAACTAGCTAAAATAAATTGGGTCAAATGGGTTGTTCAAAGTCTTTTATTGACAGGGTTAATGTCAATATTTTAGATTATCATATTTATCTCAGTGCTCCACATTGGTTATTAAACTTTGGAACATTGGCACACTGGTTGTTAACTGAGATAAGTACGTTGCTAATGTATGTCATTAGCCATTTTTAAAGCATACAACCACCTACATCATGTTATTCAAAGGATCAAGCTATTTATTATAACAAAAAGTTGTTTTTCTACTTAAAAAATCCTCACAATAGTAATTTACAAGAAAAACTTTTAAATGGACAAAAACCCTCCGGCTAACAACATTAACAAAAGTAGCACATTTCAACCCAAACATGTCACATTGTTACATGACCCACCCATTACCACCCCTCTAGTTTTTTTGCAATAATGTTAAACCCTCCGGCTAACAGCATTAACAGACTTATGTACCTGCAGCTTGCAGGTAGGGCCTCTTTGTACCACGCGGTTCCCACAATCCATTGTGCAACCACATTTTCTCCAACATTCTTTTATAAACTTTCTCAACACGTGACCCTTGCATGGTTCAGGATTATGCACATTCTTGGCCTTCTCCAAAGGGCAATCTTGGCAATGAAAAAGATGGTGGTTTTGTGGGTCGTGATTCATGGAAATACAAGCACTTAAAAAATCATCTTTCAACAAGCCTTGTGGTGTGTAGGCAAACTCTCCCCCTGTTTCACGTGAACAAGCACACGGGACCCTTGAAGAAAGACAGTCACCTTTACATTTTAAACAGCAACTGTCATCAGAAATCCGGGCTAATGAAAAGGGTACATGTGCGTCCTGATACGATATATTTTGTGGTATGTAGAGAAACTTAGGTGGTTCTAAGCCAATTTCATCTATTAATGAAATCTTGATTTTCTCTGTACCTCTGGTTATATCATTATCATTGTGAAATTTTGACTTCCTCTGTACTAACAAATTAGAATTATTCGATTGTACGCCTGGGCGTATCAGTTTGGCAATAGGCACCATGTCATCATCTACCTGGATATTTTGATGCCTCTTTTTGTGTATGACAGTGTTCGTGTTAGAAGACGTGGAACCTTCTGCAATGCTTTTCTGCAATAAAGAAAGCAGATAAACACTTAAAAGGAAACCTCAAACACCCCCTGAGTTCTTATATAAGCAACCAGATTAAGTATCAGATGCAAGTATTATAATATATAGATTCAGATGGTGAAAAAAAGAAGGCAAAAAAGTACACTGCAGTATGGATGAATAATAAGCTGGAACTGTATTGAAAGATTTACCTTCTCATCTAGTGATTCAAAGATAGCATCTGCAAGTGTTCGATAGTTATCTTCTTCAATCAGTTCCCAATTCCAATTATATAACTTTAGAAGATTTTTAAGAACAGGTTTGACAAGTTCAGGAGAAATTCCTATGCCCTTCATGGCATATAGGGCCCTTCTTCCTTTTTGTTCATTTAAATTTGGAGCTTTCGGCTCCGATGTTTTTGTATCTATTTGATGAGTTGTCATTAACCAAATTGAGTTCACAAGTAATGCTCTCTCAAACTGTAAAACAAACAAATAATATCAAGCATCATAGAAGATGACATCAGACTGTCAAAGGTGAAGAATACACAAGTCATTCTAAATAATATAACAATGGGATAAGAGAATAATCAATCATATGAAATTTTTTCTTGAGAAAATTAAAGCATCCAGAAAAACATACAGTTCTTGAAACCAGAACTTTAGATTGTTCATTTGTATCTCCGCATTGTTATTTAGGAGTTGGTTCTGTTTCGTAAACATAGTAAGTTGGTCAATTTCCAACTAGTGGGAAGTTATTATGTTCTTAGTGGATTGTATCTACATGATTAGCCTGTGTAATGGCATACCCATGATAAATAAAAACAGTAGAAATAGTTCAATATCTCCCCTTCTACTTGAGTTTTTCTAGCACATCAATCAGGTCCAGGAAAAACAGAGTGAAACACATGAGATTGAGTGAATTAAAGAACCAAAATTTGTGATATTTTATTCTCTAAGTATAACAGGATTAACAGTCAACAAAAGGGCCTTTTCCAGCTGTGTATCTTTTGGTACAGCAGCAGCAAATGGTCAAATACAATGGCTTCAGAAAAAAACTTTAGTTAGATGTGAGGTCGGCTTTCCTTCATGGAAGCTTGAAGATGAACTGGCCATGAACATAAAGTATCTGAATGATTGTTATTTTTTTTATTTAAATATTTTGTTTTAGGACAGCTAACTCACAAACTCTTCTACTCCAAAATCTATACCTTGGTACTACAAAACCACAAGCCCTTTGGTGTATATTTCTGAGCATCCTAAAACAATATACTGGGATAGTGGAGGTGGTGGTGTCATGTAATGTGACATGGAGATGCATAGATCTTGAAACAACAGTATCTAAAACAATATAATATTAGAGAGAGATAAGGTGCTTGATAATATTGTCGAGAAAAAAGAAACAAAAAAGAAGAGGGTTTAGAGCGATAAAGAGGTATGAAGCCTTTATGGCTCTTAACATCGTGGATTTCTATAGGGGTAAAAGGCATAACATAACTTTTATACCTAACCCTAACGGCTTAACCCTGATCATGTACAATATTTATTATTATACATGTTAGAGAAGGCTTTATACTATATCTGCTAATACAATCTTCCAGATCCTGGTATAGCCGTATTAAACAAATATTTCTCAAAGATTTCAAAATTACGCCCTCATGACTATACACTCAGCTCTTCATTAAAAATGGGTGGTAGTATTAGATATTATAGTATATTCACCTCTTAGATTTCTAGGGTTTCTTATAATCCGTATCAAATGTAAACTAATATCTAACACGTAGAAGTCCTGTAAAAACATATCAACTTCGAGATTCTCTAACATATATACACACAAATAGACATTACCCTAGATATATGGTATACCGTATATACACATCACAGAATCTACAAAATCCAATAGCATAGGCGATTGTAATCCAAAAGCACATAAATGCACACATAATACCAATCATTACACGCAATTCAATCAAATAAACGAGAGACGTAGAAGGAAATACCCTAACTGTGGGAGAATCGAACAGTAGCACTGATGATCGACGATCAAAGGTGTCGCCTTTCGAGCTCCGAATAATGTAGCCACGAGATCTAACGAAATGCGAGTGAAATCGTAGGGGTTTTGAGGGAGGGTTTACGGGTGGCGTGTGAAACAATTATGGAAAGTGGAAACTGAGTCACGAGGAGAGTGAGTTACCGAGTGGGAACGATCTTGTGAAGGGGCTTTTGGTTTCCAGATATTATGGAAGAATGCACCAATCAGGTGATGATAATAAGATAGATGATTTCGGCTCCTTGATGGTCGCACCATATGCATGTTGGCTATGAATATTGAATACAATGAATATTGAATACAATGCAATAAGGGGCAGAAGCTAGCGAACCTATATTTACTTAATTTGGCCCCTAAACTTTGTGTCATTTATGTTTACACACTTTCTTTACTCGTCGTTTAAGCTGCATTTGTGTTTCTTTTTCTTGAACCGCAAATTTGGATCGCTGACCGGTCTCGAGTTCATACGATCATCTTCAGGAGTCTCACTAAGTGTAATATGTTTCTAGTGGGCCAAGAGTTTTACCACAGTGGACCTTTAGTTGGTGGGTTTCCCTTGGAATGATGGGCTAGCCGGGTCACCAGCGCTGTCTGTGTTCGCGGGCGTGGGTGGTCTTTCGCCATTGGGTTTACCCGGTTGACCGGGTTTAAAAATTATTCGTTGACGTTCAAAAAAAAAATCATCTTCATTACTCAGGTATGTAATTCGAGACCAACCTAAAAAAAACTCATCATAAATAAAAAATACCCCTTATCCAACCTGAAAACTTTTTTTTTGACACTAATAGAGCTTGAACTCAATATATTTTATTATTTTAATGAGGTTTTGAAGCTTAACTCAACTATTTGAATCAAAAATCATTTGTTACATTCGTATGGTACATACTTTTTGTTTTTTAAGAAAATATAATAATTTAAATTCTGATTATGTATTAAAAATTTTATTTTGTATTTGAGTATAAATAGATGAATATGTGAGTTGTTTGTTTCTAAAACAAGACTCCCTTTATATTTTACATTTAAATTCATGTACATGGTAAAAAAAACTTAAATATGTCCTTGTTTTTGCATGTGTGTCATTATTGCCTTTTTACTCATTTTAGTGTATATCTTATCAATGTATTAAAACCGGACCGGATATTAAATCAGATATTTTACTTGTTCGTTTGTCGGACCGAATATAAGAACCGGATAAAATTATAATTATTTTAATTAATATATGTAAAATTTACTAAAACTTTAGCATATATATAAAAACCCGGTTTTCAACCGGGCAAATTCCAGGCCTGGCCACCGGATCAATGTCAAAACATTTTTAAGCACCGGACCAAATTGAAGTCCGGTTCCCCGTCAGACCGGCCGGCCAGGTGAATTAACATACAGTGTCACCCTCACATCCATGTGAATTAGAACCAAGTGCACTATATATGATTCCTCATATATTCATTGTCATCCCACATCTAGATGATTTATAGTTATATAATATTTAAATACAAAACACATAAAATTCATATACTTTTAGAAGGTATGTAACACTTACCTACACTATACTCGATTGTCGACTTCAATTGGCCTCTTGATTCAATTACATGTTCATATATCGTTTTAGAAAACCGATCTTCTACTAGGTAGCATGTCTCAATCTTTCTGACCTTACTCGTACGAATTTTAGTTTGTTTGTTGTTTTGGGTTTTCAAAATTATCGTCCATCACAAAACATATATGTATATGGATATGGATATGTTTAGCTTAAGCCGACATAAGACATATAATTCATTTGTTCCAAACGATATATACATGTCTTGACTCGGTTAGGTTTTGATAAATTTTCATTTTAAACCTTAAACTTTGCTCTAGTATTAGTCAGTCTTCAAACTATAATTCTTCCAACCCCTAAATCTATATTTATAGTCTATAATATATAATAAAAGAGTAACTAAGATGTCACATGACGCTCTCATGTTACTCTTTGAAAAAAATTTCGTTTAAATTAATATATTATTCTAATCAAGCTTTAATTTTAAGAAACTAAATTAATAGTAATAATTTATTTTGTTTTGAATTTAGTTTCTTATATTATCAACTTAATTGTGTAATCATATTGTTTTAAACTATACATATTTTTATAGCCAGATAAGATTCAATTAAAAAACATAAAAAGACAAAAAGTTTTGATTGATATATTTAAGTTTCATGTGATCATTTTAAGACAACTGTGTTATATTATTCAAAAAAATATTTGAATATTTATAACTTATAGATGTCACTTTTTATTTTTGATTGTTATAGTAATATGTAACTTAATCATACGAAATATTTATACCTCTATGAATTATATAGTTTTTATATTTTCAACATGTGTATTACACAGGTTTACTAAAACTAGTATTAATATATTATTATTATCAGTAGTAGTACTAATAGTATCAGTATAACCATTACCATTGATATTACTAATGATTTTAACACTTTCTTGGAAGTCTTACGTAAGTTGTTTTGATTTAAAACTTAGGTAGTGTTTGTTTTTCTCAAAAAGCTCTTCCCCACCTTTTCATCTGCGCGCACGCAGACGCGGGAAGACGTTTTGAGAGGGCAGACTGTTTGATTCTCGAAAGACATTTCATTAAAAAATGTCTTCCTGAGGTCTGCTGTCACACCCCAACCTTGACGGCGGAAACGTCGAGGTGTGAGAGTTAAGATCGTTCACAGCCACATAACGCTATTAATAACCCAAATATATATTAAACGTAAGTTTCAATTGTACCATTACCATCATAAGTCTCAAAGAAACTAAAAGCATAACATAAGATGTAACAAGTCATTCTTATTTCATTTATTTATCTAGGTCCATTCCTAGATGTGCAAGCTTCAAATAGTAGAAATCAAACATGAGTATTTCCTGAAACATGTTAAAAATAAAAATGTCAACAATAATGTCGGTGAGATTTCCATAGTTTGAAATACATAGATATATAAAAGATGGCAATTTATGTTATAAGTTAGAGAGCAAAGTAACTAGAGATGTAAGACAAAATGCACAATCAAACCTTGACAAAGTTTTACAAGTCTCAAACGTTTACAAGCATATACGATTAGCTAAGTGTACTTGGATCAACCAAGCAGGCTTGTCAGGCCCATAGATCTATGACGTCGCCAGGCTAGCAATAGTTAATGATTGTACATATATTCGACATTACATGGTAGCTACAAAGA
>BJCM01084981.1:0-17959 GCA_018326385.1 Flaveria bidentis
TTTAACATGTTTCAGGTTTCCTACTTGAAGATCTTCTTGTGCTCATATAGGACTTGGACCTAGTTTAAATTGAAAGTCATATGTTATTGGTTGTATCTTGATTGTTTTGTAATTACTTGTTTGTCTTGTAATGTTTAATAAATAATGACATTTAATATTATTTCAACTTAATTAGTTCCATGTGCTATGAGCAATCGTCTCCCATTCGTCCGCCCCGATGATTCCGCCGTCAGTCGAGGTGTGACATAAAGTAACTCATAAAGCCGTGAAATGTTTGAATGACTGATTTGATTGGTTGTAGAGCTATACGGCCTATGAAGGCCCTTACGGGCCTTTATCAAGGCATCTGGTTATCCCTTATGGTGAAAGTTGCATATTTATATTTATTATTTATTACAAAAGTTATAGTGAAAGTTTCATGCTTAAAATTATATTTATTTACTGTTAATTTCATATTTTATTGATTTCAATGGTTGTATGATGTTATCTGATTTAGGAAAGATTCAAAGAGTATTTGAAGCTTGTATTTCAGCTCTAGTCAAACAATTTGTTGCGATCATCTATACTCTATTATTTTTATGACTCAGATAATTAGATGAAAAAGAGTCAAGTATTGATGTATTAAACTCATCCTATTGTTTGAAAAAAACTTCTTCGGTCTAAATTCTCTAATGAATTTATCATTGCAAAATAATTAATAATTATATTCAAAAATCTAGTCATGTTTTAGCTGCAACGCGCATGACATGACACTAGTTTATTACAAATGCAACATTTAATTATTAAATTATTTTGAATAAGATAATTAAATAAATTATTGAAAACAAATTAATTTTCACAAATATTCAAACCCATTTAATTATTATAAATCTAGTTCACTTTTAGTATTTGATTCTTTTCGACTCAAATTAACAAATTAACTTATTATCATTATTTAATCAAATCAAAGATGTGGTTTAAAGTATTTATCAAAACCTCAAATCCCAAATTTAAACCTTAGGTTGAATCATGAGGAATTTTTGGTGTCAAGTCTATCATTCTATCATTTTCAAATCACTTATAATTATCAAGTGAGTATTCATATCCTATTGTTATGTTTTACTATTTAGGAAAATCATGTGATATTTATTTAGTTACTGTTATTCATTGATATTCAATTCAAAATTTAATTCTATACATGCTATGTTATTACTTGCAACTATGTGCTCATAGTTAGACAAACTAGGTAATAACATAATCATCAATTCCTCCAAACACGATAACAATGATCGATCTATTGGTTTTACCAACCCACCCCGTATGATTATTAGAGTGGTGATTAGAACTAGATTCACGCATTCTATCACAACGCTTTGTGTGTGAACCAAGTCAATTCAATCATTAGGTTTGATTGTATTTAGTTTGTCTTTTATGTTATACTATTATATTTATAAGTCTTGACATTGCCATATGAATTGAATTGTTTCAATGTTTTAATCAATCTATATATGTATACAAAACCTGCATTTACTCACTGACTAACTATTTAGGTGATTGTTACTTTATCACATGATTTCAGGAAATGCACTTTAGAGGACCTCTTCATGCTTCATGATCACCATAAGACATGGACTTAGAATAAATAAAGACATGTAGAAAGTGTGTTTTTGAGTTATTATTTGATTGTAATAGATGTTTTGATTGGTTTTTTAATGAATAATGAGATTAATAATATATCAACTTATTAACTACCAAGTTCTAAAAAAACAATTCATCTTCGTCCGCCCAATGATTCGGCCGTCAGTTGGGGTGTGATAGCATACATAAAAGTTGGCTAGTTCGTACAAGCGATAGTCACCGAAACACGACCCCCGTGTCTGATGGGGCATGCCCGCGTGTTTGGATGGGCAAGACCCCTACCTCTTGGGGCCACCCATGTCTCCTCGGCATGGAATGGTTTGTATTTTTTGACTTACAAACATGGGGGTGTCATATTTAACTTCGGGTTATGTTAAAGATGGACATGAGGGTATACCTCATAGAGCACAACCGATGCTTAGCCTCTGGAGCTCGGTTTTCTTTAATTTTCTTCTCGTTTAATCTCCTTTGGTCCATCTTGGTTTTTTTCAATCTTGAAAAACATAAAATAAGAATTAAATACAAAATTATAATTTTTGTTAGGAGTTTTGAATATATTTAATGTGAAAATGTGCAAGGAATATACTTAGAGGCTGATGCAATCAAAGAACTCTCAGCATGCACATGTGAAGTACAAGGAAAACTACTTTGGTTGATATAACTCAAGGAATTTCACTAAGTATCAAATCTTCCAAAGCCAAAAGACTAATTCTTCCAAAGCCAAAAATGAAGTTTTCTGAAGCTTTAAAGACAAAGTATTCTAAAGCCAAGACTGATTTCTTCTAAAGAAAGTGAAGGCGTGTCTTCTCTGACATGCTTTTAACAAAAGCTAAATCTCCTTTCTGATGCCATCTCTGAAGACTCACCAACTCATATTGTATGAGCTAGTGAAAAGTCCATATTTTTTTCAACTGTAGATTAAGGTATTTAATCTGTAACTTTCTACCTTTGTACTTTTATCTTTTTTGTATTAGATAAGGATATAAGCTATGGTATGTTATAGTTACTAGTCAAAAGAAAATCTGCCTTTTGACTCTATATTAATCTTGTTGTCTAAATTAGTGTTTCCAGCTGACCTTCAAAGTATGGTTCATTGTAGGATGTAGTATAAGGTATCTCAGATACTTGTCATAAGAACCAAGCTTTGTAAAACTTTGTAAAAGCACTTGAGAGCGATATACATCATTCTTGAAAACCATGTACTTGTGTTCTTGTGTGTTACTTACTTGTGTTTATTGTTTCATTTAGAGGGTTCCCTATTTGATTAGTTAAATGTTTTAAGTCTCTCAAACCTTAGGAAATTGTTGCATTGACCCCTTCACCGGTCCTGCAATTGGTATCAAAGCATTTTAGGCTCTTGATTGTAAGATCTCACCATCTTAAATCTCTTCAGTTTCATAAAACACTTACCAGCTCAAACAACAACTTTTACCAAGGCTGATATAGAAATAGGTACCATGGCCAAATCTTCATTGATCACTCCTGATGACTTTGATACTTGGTGTCAAAGAATGAAAGGCTTCATGAAGTCTCAAGACAGCAAGATGTGGAGATATGTTATCACAGGAGCTCATGTTTCAAGCACCACTTCAGCTATTATTGGTGGTGGTATGATCCTAAAGGAAGTGGCTCACTACTCAGAGGAAGATTGGAAGAATATTGATGTAGATTAGAAGGCCATGATCGCTCTCCAAAATTCTCTTCCAAACTCTATATACAGAGGCTTCAAGAAAAGCAAAACCACTAAGCAGCTCTGGGATGCACCGAAGCTTATGTATGAGGGGTCTGATGAAGCTAAAGAAAACAAGAAAGACCTCTTGAAGCAGCAGTTTGAGAACTTCACCTACAAATCAGGTGAAAATATGACTCAATAATAGTTTAGATTTGTTGAGATTGTAGATACTCTCAAGGATTTTGGAGTTAAACATGAGAATATGGACATTATGAGAAAGTTTATGTTCTCTCTTCCTAGACAATGGACGCACTACTGTGTGGCCATTAAGAGTACTGAAAACCTCTCCACCCTTACTTTCACAGAGCTGTATGGTATCCTTAGTGGAAATCAGATGAAGATGAACATGCAGAATCCATCCATCAGCTCTTTTAGCAATCAACAGAGTTCAGCCCTCCATGTGGTTGAAATGGACTACAAAGAACCACATCATCATCTTATCTGCTACCCTGATAATTCACAGAAGGATCGTTTCATCACTTTCCTGGAGACATCAAGGGAGCTACATCCAAGGAAGCCCATTCCAATAAAAAGCTATTCATAAGCCTTTGTATCTTCTATTGAACGTTATGGCAACTTTCTATTCATTGTTGAATATTTGGACTGTATCCATCCATATTACCTAGAGTACATGGAGATAGTTCAACAAATAGCTTTACTGACTCACAGAGCCAAAAAGTTCTACAAGAGAACTGAGAGAAAATTTTTAAGGTCCTATTCTGTCATCCCTATGATTCTTCTAATGAAGATGAGGGGAGTCTGTAACTAAAGGTGCAAAAAATTGTAACTATTTAGTTTCTATGGTAAGTCACCTAGAATCTCAGACGGCTACCTTGCAAAGACAAGTAACTGATTAGCAACTTGAGATCACCGATCTCAAGGGCAAGTTAGCTGGGAGACCTATCAGGCAAACTCAACCAGGTCCATAAGAACCTGTTGATGTGGTGGATCTAACCCTTATATCCCTTATGCAAGGGGGTGATGCTACCAAAAAGGGGGAGAAATTCCTACCTACAATCACAGAACTTTGGATTTCTGCCTAGATTATGGACATAGAGGCCTCACCATCCTCACTTGCAGTCGTCCACACTCAATAACCTCCTCAGACCCATATTGATGTGGATTCTATGATACAAAGCCTATTTAAGGAGGGCATATCATGGGCTATGTCTACCCCATCCTACCCTGCTGAAAACCTAATAGTAGGATGTAGGTATGATGCTAATAGAAGAGCCCTAGTACTCTAGATCTCGGGAGCAACAAGAAGTCTTCAACTTTCAGATGTTGAGATACTATGAGAGCCTCCCTATGGTTTACTTGCCACTTTACAACCCAAGTCAAACCAAGAAACCTGATAGATTAGCTAAGAGGATTCGGAAAAGGGTGATTAAAGAGTGTAAAATAAGAACCTACTTATATAGACAGAGGCTAGCAGGTAAAACTATTGGTTAACTGGATATTGAGGGAGACCCTATGATTAACTTTAAAAGGGAAACCTTAGTTGAAGGACCAATATTTGAACCTTTGAAAATTGAGACACGAACTGCTTTAACACCCAGTGCCCTCAGTGAGGCACCAGCTGGTGAAGGTGTCTCACAACCTCTCTCTAGCTGGAGCTTTAGTACTACACCAAACGATGAAGGCCAAAGCTCTCTTCACCCTGAGTCACACGGGCTAGTCACTGACAAAAGGAAGGGGATAATGACCTCTAAGGAGATTGAGGAGGATAAAAGAGGAAGGAAGAGGAAGACAAGGGGAGAGAGTTCAAGTGAGACCTCTAGTTTCATGGAAGCTGCAATCAGGGTTACCCCTAGGCCAAACACTTAGGAGGATGAGTTGAACGCAACCAGATTGAACTACTTGGGGTCTAAGAACTACAACATAGATGAAATCATCTCTTTTCCCTTGGATGAACTTAATAAACTTCATAACATTAATGTGTCAAAAGAGAGGAAGGAAGCTAAGGATGGAGAGCTGCTCCTCAAAATCAAAGAAGAAAGAAAAAGAAGAAAAAGACTATAAAAAGCTCCTACACTCTCTCCAGTTCAAGAAAGCGCTGAGGCAGAGACTATGGTAGCTGAACAAAAAACTCAGGAAGGTAGGGAACAAGATAGGCAAAACATGATCAACTACCTGTGTGCCATAGGTCTCTATCAAGCACTAGATCTACTCAACCAACTCCACTTATTGTATAGCCTCTTGCTGCTGAGAGACCCATCTTGTCTTAGGTCTTTGCAACTATCCCAGATAGATGGTACGTCACTAGAGATAAAGGAGGTCAAGATATACATTTCTTTCAAAACATGCTTGACCTTCCTCTACATGATCTCTATGACATGAGAATGTACTTTGAAAGTCTAAGGAATCCTCATCAACTATTGATGAAGGGAATTGTCTTGATTCTAATAGGACTCTCAACTAATGAAGATCAAGATACAAAGTTATCCCTTAGCATCAGCCTGGGGGAGTTTGTAAGGATTATACTTAGAGGTTGATGTAACCAAAGAATTCTCAGCATACACATATGAAGTACAAGGAAAGTTACTTTGGAAGATTTAATATAACTCAAGGAATTTCACTAAGTATCAAATCTTACGAAGCCAAAAGACCAATTCTTCCAAATCCAAAGATGAAGTCTTTTGAAGCTTTAAAGACAAAGTTTTCTGAAGCTTCAAAGACAAAGTCTTCCGAAGCAAAGACTGATTTCTTCTGAATACAGACAAGGCATGTCTTCTCTAACATGCTTTTGATAAAAGATTAATCACCTTTCAGTTTTCATCTCTGAAGACTCAACAACTTGTATGAGTTGGTGAATAGTCAATACTTTTGTCAACTATAGATTAAGGTATTTAGTTTGTAACTTTCTACCTTCGTACTTTTATCTTTTTGTATTAGATAGGATGTGATCTATGGAATGTTATAGTCGCTAGTCAAAAGGCAATTTTCCTTTTGACTCTACATTGATCTTATTGTCTAGATTAGTGTTTAAAGCTGACCTTTAAAGTATGACCGGCTGTAGAATGTACTATAAAGTATCTCAGGTACTTGTCATTAGAACCAAGCTTTGTAACACTTTGTAAAAGCACTTGAGAGCAACATACATCATTCTTGAAAACCATATACTTGTTTTCTTGTTATGTAATTTACTTGTGTTTATTGTTTCATTTAGTCAATTTCATATTATCTATTAAGTGTTCTAAGTCTCTCCAACCTTGTAAAACTGTTGTATTAACCCCCTTCACAGCACTGCAAAATGATATGATTTATATTTATAATTCAGAGCACATCAATAAATATAAATTTTGATTAAATTTATAAGAGTTAAATATAGGGATGGTTCATGTGATAAGACATGCTTTCAAGGTTAGTTCCCAAACATAATCTATTACAAATTTTCACATGAAGTAACTCCAATTATAAAACCCAAATTTCATTAAGTGCCAACTTCTTGAATCAAAACAAACACATTTTTCATGAACTAGTTTTGTAATCTACCAACATTTTCAATCAAATAAAACCCAAGTTTCATAAGTAACAACTTCTTGAACCAAAACAAACATTATTTTCATAAATTAAACCAAACATAACTTGAAACAAACCAACACAACTTTTGTCATCTTCCAACATCTTAAATCAACTAAAACGTATATTTTATAAACTACCAATTTCTTGAATAAAAAACATAATTTTCATGAATCAAACCAAAAATAACTTGAATCAAAACAAACTTTTTGTCTTGAATTAACTTAAATTCAACTTTCATAAACTATGAACATCAATAATTGACAAATTCTTGAAACCCCATAATAAATTACAACATTTAGGAACTAATAAGATTCAGTTTTCATAAAATCCCTAATTTGACATATCCATACAACCCTAGAACATAAAAGTTTCACAAAAGCCCTATTTTTTCAAATTCTTGAAACCCTAAAACTAAAATCTTTAAAAAATTATAAGTATAAGTAGAAAGAGGAGATTACCTGAAGATATGAGGAAAAAAAGTAAAAAGAACTTGTTTTAGTGCAAAATTTGATGCCAAAAGTACGACCTGGAGGGGGTTTTGACCATGAGAAGGTGGCGACGGTGGAGGTAGATGGGTGCGACGGGAAGGACGGAGGGAGAGTTTGATGGTGTTCTTTTGTGGGTGCGGGAGTAGATATGTCTATTTTTCAAAGAGCTAGACCATTCAGATATGAGTGGGACCATTCAGAGGCTATATTTTTTGAAACAAACACATTTTTCTCTTACTGGTTCAAAGGTAGCCTCTTAATGGAACCATTAAAAGAATACCAAACAGCCCCTACCTCTTGTTTTTTAGCTAACTTGTTTTTTAAGGATAATTGAAAAACACTTTGTGGGGAATAAAATTACATATAGTAATCTCAATCATCCATGATGTAACTCACATTTTATGCTCAACTTGACAATACATAATCAAAAATAGGAAATTTACAGAGAACATTAACGCCATTGCATGAAACTGATGTTCTGGAGAATGTGTGTCATATCCAAGGTTGTATGATAAAATGACATCTAAAAATGACCGTTGGTTTATCGTATCTAATTATTACCCGGCTAAAATATAGGGTGAGTTCCTATTGCTAATGTATGTAGTTAATGTCTTTTTTGTTATTAGAATCCATGTTATTCCGCAACAAGGAGTGGCCTTGCTAAATCATCTTTATCAGGTTGTTTTAGGTACCATTGTGAAAATAAACCTTCGGTGTACTTTATTAGAGCATTGCTTGTTACGGTTTCACCGATTATAAAGTATTCATCTTGTGCATCTAGAGATATCCCATATGCCAACATCTACAGAGCTCTGATACATTTCTCTAATGGTGAAAGACCTCTTCTACCTATACAATCACATCTATGTTGAAAATTCATGCCATTGGTTGTAACAGCAGCCAAGCTGAGTTCTCATTTAAACTCCATACGAGAAGCAAGTTCTTTAAGTACTGAAATTAGTCATTGTTGAGTCTCAAGGTAGTCTAAGAGATAGAACCAATGTTTTTGGTTTTTTATTTGTAATATATTTTAAAAAATTGCTTAATCATATGTTGGATTGTCAACAATGTATTCTTCCGGTTAGCGTTTTACACCCAACTCACACTCTCAATCATAAGACTACCTAATCTAGAATATTTTCAAGTAACCAACTCATGATATAATCACCTTGTGTATTTTGTTAAAGAACTTGTACTTTGTGTTCCTCATAATATTCAATGAATATAAACCCTTTGATGAGGTTTTTCTATGAGACATTTTTTAGTGAGAGTAGAGTTGAAAAGTTCTAGTTGGATAATAAAATGCGTTAATGTTATACTTTGTATATACAAGAAAAGAAATGATTTTTGTATTTTTATTTTCTAAAGATAGTTTATTAAGGTTAGATTGTTATATCCAAATAAAGATAAAGATAATGTTAAAAATTCAAGATTGTGGCACCTCGTGTTTTTAGGTTAACGTCATTAACTTGGTTTCTTATTATTTTATGTATATAGTTGTAATTTATGTTAAATATAGTTTAACAAATAATAATATTAAAAAGTTTTAATATTTAATTATTAATAATTTAACAGTTATTAAATATATTAACCCTAAATTTATAAACCCCTATCCCCCCGAACTGCCCTCTCTAACTCTAGGCCCTCTCTCTCGCCTCCCTCTCAAAACCCTAATCCTACCTCTCCATCTCTCGGTTTCTCTCATTGTTAACCAACCCTATCAATGACCCTCCTCCCTCTCCCCATCGACGACACCCTCCTTCGCACACAAGTTTTCCCTCAGATCATTCTCTCTTTCTCATGGCTTAAACTTGAATCTCTTGGTTCGTTTCTATACCCAGTTTAATTAGTAAATCTTGTTAATTATTGTCATAATATTTTATTCTTGCATTCAGTTGTCGTTTCACATTCAGTTGTAGTATTTGACTGATAACACTTAGTTTCACTAATATGATCATGCATTAGGGTTCCATCGGGTGTGTGTTTTAGGTCTCGGCCAATGGTGGGTAGGATTATTTTCACGAGTATGGTTATGGATGTGTTGTGTGTTCGGTGGTCAGGTGCAAGGGCAAGCGTGGGCGTGGGGGTGTGCGGTTGAGGGATATAGGGTTAAAGGTAGAGGTTTGTTTTATTGGTGTATATGTATGTGTGTTTCTTTAGGTTTGGTGTTGTGTGTGTTCTTGTGGACCGAGAGTGTGTGTGTCGGGGCGGTGCATGGGGTCTTGGTTATGTTTTGTGTTTGTGTTACACTAGGGTTTGCATGGGCGCATGTGTATGTGTATATCGGGTATGGGGTGATTAAATGGGATGTGCATGGGATGTGTATGGGTGAACGTGCATGATGTGTGATGGTGTTCATGTGTTTATGTATATGTATATGGGCATAGTGAGTGCATGGGTGTTAGGGTATATGTTCTAGTGCATGAATTTTTGCATGAGTGTATATATGGTAGAATGCATAAAGCTAGGTGTGCATGTGAGTGGGTTAGTGCATGTTGATATTGGGTTGGTATGTGAATGTTATATATATACATATATATGGTGTTTCTTGAGGGTTAGTAGGTATATTCAAGTGTGTATGTGTTTTTGAGTGAATGTTAATGTTTGGCATGAAATCGAGTTGAGAATGCGAAATTGTGCAAGTCTAAACTTATGGATTTGGTTTTAACCTAGTAAGTTATGTAAATACAGGTTGCGGAACAATTACTTTCATTCCTTGAAGCTCTGTAATCTAAGGTGAGTTACATACCTGCTTTCTAGATTACTTTCTTTTGGGGAAGAGAACATGCTCTAAATACATTTCTTTTGATTCAATAAGAATATATGATCACGAATGAACTAGTGTTCTTGCTTTCGAACTGCTAATTCTATGATATTAGCGAGATAATTTCTAAGTAGTACTAGTGGGTTTGACAAACCCCACCTTGGCTAGTCGCCCTATCATGACCGGAGGTCGAAGGGGTGTTAAATTGACCTAATTACTGTTGTCGTGGTTTGGTAACCACGGCCGAGGCTTTCTTAATTTTACTTGTCATCTTCTGTTGCGTACTTCATACACATAGTGACATGAAATGTAGATTAGCTATTTACTGTGATATACTTTGTTTACTATATCTGTTTCAAAACTGATTGTCTATTTTATAAACCTTTAAACTCACAAATCCTGTATTGGCACATGTTTCTCTCAGGTCCTTAAAGGTATTTGCTATGTTAGGAGCACAACATTGGAGTTCATGCATATCGTTTCTTTTAAACTATGATTTGTAATATACTACTTAATTCTGAATTTGGGGCGCGTGTTTTTGCGCATTAGTGATTCAATAGATCTCTTTCTATTTCGCTTTCGTATTATTAATTGTGAAACATGATTTTTGGGTAATGGTTTGGTTAACTGAAAAAACTTATGAAAAGACTTTGTAATAAATGTGTTGTTTGGTGTAATCAATGACTGAGATCCCGGTTGATCACGCGTCTAATGGTTAAACCTCGTTCTTGTAAATTAAGGGTGTGACATAGATAATCCTACATTTACATGAAATACAAAAGTAGATAATCAAATATGTTACGAATGAGTTAGAAACAAACTAAATGTAATACTAAAAGAGTTTCAATTCCATAAAATTTTCAATGTTAAAAAGTGTTTCAGATTTTAGACGAAGTGTTCCTTTATAATAGTGAAAAACTTTTTCTACCTGTAGAATCAGGTCTTTGTTGAAAATAATATAAGTTATTAGTTGTAACAACATCCGTTATATAAAGAAATAACGGTTTTCACATTCAAAATCTATGCAGAAAGATCGCTTGATCATATGTTTGGGTTGTCAACAAAGTCGTCTTGCTTCATACGTGCTTGACCCTGCTCACGTTTTTTATTACAATACTTCCTTCTTGTTTTAGGAGGATTATCTCCTATGATCATATCAGGCATGCTTATGAGTACATCACTCATGATGCTTTCAAATTCTTGTTTCAAATTCTTGATTTTGCTTCCCATTTATTATCTTTCCGATCAAAATTTGACAAATTGGAATCTCAAAAGGGTTTCATTCTGAGACATGTTCCAAATGTCATATAATGAAAGAGTTGGAATTAGACTAAGTAAGAAAGATTGTGTTTTTAACCCTATTTATTTATACAAGTATATAACAATTTTTAGTATTTTTTTAAATAACGATAGTTTTTAGTTATTCTATCTAAATAATATTCAAACTTCCAATTAAACTAGACACATGTAGATGAATATAATATTCAATTTACCAGATGATAACAGGAAACAACAAAATAACTTAATACATTATCTTAGAAATTCGTGACATGAAAAAGCTACATAATGAATATCTTACAAACACATGTGAAACAAACTGAAAATCAAACAAACTGAAAATCAAACAAACCGAATTTTGGTTTTAGTTATCATAAAACTAGGACATTAGATATTGTTTCATGATTTCTTTTTAAGCGTTTTACAGGTCCTTCAAAAGCCGTGTGAATAGATGTAGAAGTTGCAATTTTATTAGCTTTGTCTCTTTAATGTTTTGTTCTCTATTTTTCATATTTTTTCCCCTTTGTTGATCCAATTCAATTCTTTTTTTCATGACTTCAACTTCACTTTCTCTATTAAGCCTTATTGCACGAAGTTTTGAAACAATTTCACTCATAACCTTCCCTTTCTCCTGCTTTTTTTCCGCATCTCTTCCAATCTGACGTTGTTTCAACCACACCACAATTTGGCGCTTTCGAGTTGGAATAGTCTTCCTTCTTGGACGTCCTTCATCTTTTCATGGCACTTTTATCTTCTTCCTCACATTCAAGAAGAGAATATGCCTTCATTCTCAACATCTTTCAAGAACATTGCACTTCGTTTTTGGTGATATGCTTCAAGGTACGTAGCAACCGATGGGTATTTTCGTTGAGGCGTTTAAAATGACATCTCATTTAATCTTCGTTTCTCTCACCAATAGATTTTTTGCGCGAGTTGCATCATATAATTCTTTTACTCGTTCCATCAACGATGAATTTCTTTGGCTTTTCCCACGAATAAAATTTTCGTCTAAACTGTTTCTAATAATAAAGTCATAATCGTCTTACGCATCTCAATTGTTCAAATGCTAAAATTGTGCAAAGTCCTATTTTGCAATTCCATCTTTTATGTGAGTCTAGAAAAATAAGTTTAAGCTTATTCGTATGGGAAGTGCATAATAGTATAAACTTGTAAGTTGTTTCTTTTTCTTTCAATTGAAAATTAACGAATATTATACCAACACTCAGGGCCGGCTCTATAGTGTTACTTATGACGTATTAGGCTTGGGGACCCCTAAAAATAAGGGCCCCCATTTAGAAAAGGTTACAGTGAGTTTTGGTATTATACGAGCTAATGAAAATTTTGAAACGAAATAACACTTGATAATTTAGTCAAGATGAAAATTTTGATAATTTGATCGGTTATTGAAAAAACACAATATTTACAAAACAGACGACCCTTTCTGAGTTCTTTTCTCTCTGATTGATTTGTTTGACATCGGGTAGCTCTTGTTTTGCTTCTTTTTTGTTTAAAAAAAAATCAACTTTCAAGGACTAAGTTAGTATATCAAATTTTCATTGATCAATTGTTTTTGTTTAAAAAAATTGATTAGGTTGTTTTTTGATTTTGTTGCTTTTGTTTAGATTGTGTTTTTTGTAAAAACCCTATATCTTTTAGTTCGATTGGGTCCCTAGAAAACATTGAGTCAACCCTGCAACACATGATCTTACTAGTTGGTTCATATGTTTTGTCCTTTGTATCTTTGCATATTTTTTATATAGGACTACACATATATTCCCCTTGATAACTGTAATGGTAAAAGCATTTCAAACCATTACAAGTCGCAATATGTTCGTTGAATATGTGATTAAAACTATTGCTGCATTCATTTAATTGGTTCATTTTAAACTAGTATAAGAATGATAAAACATATTGTATGTCTCGTCTGATTTACATAAGTTTTTGTTGACTTTCAAGAATATTTTCTTAAATAAGACATCTCAGGTCTTTCATATAGGAGAAAGCAAGAAATTCAAAGCAAAGGCAAAACAAAAATTAAAATTGCATCAAATATTGTTTGGACCTAAAGCTGAAGTTAAAGATAAGATTACTAGATATGGTATTTGTGATCATCACAATCAAATACGATCAAATAGTCGTTAGAAGTTAAACTATCGATCCATTTTGAGGCTATGAATTGAAAAAAAAAACAGGTTGGTGGGATTAGCACTTTAGATGCCTATTCGATAGAACTACTTACTACTCTTTGTTACAACGCTGTAACCAACATTTGATGAAATGTGCATGTTCTAAGAAATAGTAAGAAACTAACATCAAGTTTTAGATTATCCGTACACATTGTCTATCTAAATTTATTAAATAAATCATCATACATTTTTATAACCAACAAACGTGCGACCCTACGTCCAAAGATATATGTTATATTAATCGGATTCACCTCTCCGTTTTCCAGCCGAGACCACACCCCCAACCCCCTCGAGAGAAAATTCATTGCTAAGACTTAAATTCATAACCTTTCAATATTTACATGTCATAGGTACCTCACCTTAACCTTTGATCATCATACATGATTAACTATGCTATTCCGTATTAACTTCATATCATTAGCAACTTAGAAACAATAAACCATTTACTTTTGTATACTAGAAAGCAATGCTATCAAGATATGTAGTAAACTTATCATCTTCTAATGAGTAAGAATAAAGTCCCGTTAGAACACCTGGCACAGAAGTGAGATTAAAGAGTGTGCAAATAATCCAGTTTTACTTCATATCTAACGCAAGTTAAATATAATAATAAGAAACACGTTTATATACAAAATAATAATAATCGAAGTACTTTTGTGTAGCAACTGATATGACAATTATAAAATTATAAAAGCTTAGTTTGAAAAATAGACGACTAGACTGACAGCTTACCACGACTGATTTTGTTCCAAGCTAACGGATCAGCTCAGGTACACGTAAACTTGCTGGCTTTGAACAAACCAGAAAAAAAGCAGAGGAAAACAACTGATTACTGACTTCTTTTTCTGGTTGATCGTTCTTGTTTCTAGAGACGGATATGACAAAATGAAAGCGTTATAAAAACTTCCACAAACAAAACAAAAACGATCAGCGTAACTATCAAGTAACTGAACTTTAACTGTTTGCCTTCAAAAGTCTAAAAAGAGACCCGTCACAAAACTGAAAAACAAAGGATATCTAAGGTACTATGAGTCGAGGAAGCACTATAAAATACAATTTTTGTCAGATCAGCAGCTAGGTGGAGCATTACTCGAGGCGTTGTGAGGTCATGACAGAAAGAATGTCTGTCACTGATGACATGGCACTCAAAGCAGCTTTCAGAACATCCTGAGAACAACCTGGTTTCACAATGGTTCTTACCTGTGGAAGTTAAGAATAAGCATGTTTAACGATGAAGTAAAATGATAAGCTGAGATTAAAGGATGTTTCATTCTCATGATATTGTAGGATCGTGAGTTTGGTGATGTGTAACATCAGTTACTTAAAAAGGATTGATTCTGGTTATAATTTATTAAGAGGTCTAGAGAAATAAAGTTTCAAACATGAAAGTAGACAATAGAAGTGGCAGTTCTGACCATTTACTCATGAATGGGCTGATTTTATTAAGATTAATCTCAAGCGAGTCAAACTATTAACGAACATATATTTCTATCAAATAATATTTATTTATTTATTTTTTATTTTTTTTGGTATACTTTCTGATATCTTTCATTGAAATGATAATAGAATAAATATACAAAGTCTAACAAGCTATCCTCAAATCAGGAAAGACTATCAAAACAAATCAATTTGAATTATATCTAAATAAATACAAATATACAGCAGAATATTTCTATCAAATAAATAATATTTGATAGAAATATATGTTCGTTAATATCTACTGTGATAACATCTTGGCTGTCTATCTCACCCAAAATCCGGTCCAACACCAACGCACCAAACATGTGGAAATAGACATTCATTGCGTTCGCGAAAAGGTAACGTTAGGACTGGTCCGGGTTCTTCATGTCCCTACGGATTACCAATATGCAGACATCTTCACCGAAGGCCTCCCACGTCAACCGTTCACCAGATTTCGTTCCAGTCTATGCATTCGTCCGGCTACTGCTTCGACTGCGGGGGAGTATTAACGAACATATATTTCTATCAAATATTATTTATTTGATAGAAATATTCTGCTGTATATTTGTATTTATTTAGATATAATTCAAATTGATTTGTTTTGATAGTCTTTCCTGATTTCAGGAAAGTTTGTTAGACTTTGTATATTTATTCTATTATCGTTTCAATGAAAGATCATCAGAAATTACACAAACAACTAAACTTAAAAATTAGCTATACAATAGTCTTTTGGGTTAAGTGGTCAACCCAATTTGCCACTTCTAAAAAGCGTATACCTTGTCAAGATATTCATTCAATTCCTTGATCCGGCCCATATAATCCAAGTCCTCCACACACAAGCTGACAGCTTTAGAATCAGCACCTGGCCCATCAAACTGAAGGGGACCGGGGTTCCTGTACACGTCATCCATCAAGAATCTTGTTGCATTTTGTCTAAGCAGCCTGCACCAATTCCCATCATAAATCACAACACTTTAGATTCTTCCCTTGAATTAAATTCTTACGTTTGGAAATAAAAAAAATAAAAACAAGAATGACTTCACATACTCATAAACTTTGCCTCTTAAGTCCACTGTAGCAGGATGGACAACAGGTTTTCCTAGTGTTGCAGCACCTGACCCTGACCCACAACCATAATGCTTTACAGTCATCATTGCCTAGAAATCCAAGTCAAATATAAGGAGATTGCTAATCACTAATCCATATAACTTAGAGATAATGCTAATTTAAGTTTTGAATGTTGTTAAACCCTACTGTTATTGGAGCAGCACCACAACGCCATTTGTTTGAAGGACTTTTCAGGTTAGTGACAGTTGCCATATAACCATTTAAACCAGCTGCCAGAATATGGTAACAAATATGTCCAAGAACCTACAATTTAATTGTTGAAATTGAGGTGAGCAGTAGTTGACAATTGGTAGAGGTGGCAATTTCAACCCATCTGCTAATGAATTATGAATGGGTCAATGCAGGTTATGTTTTATCTCTGAGTTCTAACAGATCAAACTAGTAAAATAAATAAATTAGCTCAAAAAGACAAAAGTCGCCCGACGTGTATTTTTAGTGCATAACTAACACCTCCTAAATCACCATATTCGTATAATAATAAGGTTAATGTATGTGTAAGCCACCAAGTATTCAACTTTTTTCATTAAGGTTCGTTAATCCAGCACAAAAAAGCAAGTAAATGACAAAGACCCTGCTTTTCTTATATCAAAGTTTTGTTTTATGATGCATCAATAATAGAGTATTTTTGTCTTCCCAATTCCCAAAACTTTTAAGTGCATTTTCATTATAGGCATGTTTTGGGCTGAATATGGTATAAACGAAACTAGAAAGTAGAAACATACACCTAACAAGTGGACAAGTAATTTCAATATATTGGTGGCCGCAATGAAAAAAGTTGCATTCTAGGTGGCCCCACATACAATGTCCTATAACACAATTAAAATAATGTAAAAATTGTGTTATGTTTACAAAAAGGAATATCTTATATCACAATTTCTAACTATCTGATGTATTTTTTAAAAAATCAGGTCAATAATAGCCGGGTTAAGTCAACCAGAAACACATTCTGACCAGAAACTTTCTGAACCCAACCTAACCCATACACAGAATCAACCATCTCAAATTGTTATCCAACCAGATCGAACCATCCTTATTGCCACTTTTAACAATTATGATGGGATATGAGATAGAGTAAAGGTACTTACATAGGCATAGTCACAATCAAATTTTGATGGCAAAGAACCCCGAGCTTGGTAACCAAAAAAGTGGCAGATGGCATTAAATTTCTTTCCTTTGTATGTACCTTCTTTCTGTTTACATATTAAAAAGACATAAAATTGCCTTATAGTCATATAAGAAGTATAAATGCAGAACGAGAAAGCATAAATAATATTCAGCATATGTCTATCTTGTATCCTACTTGTCTCTTGTTGATTTCTGCTTCCACAAGCTCAGCTAGAAGCTTCTCTGTCTCGATCTGAAAAATGTTGCATCCAAACAATAAGTGGCTGTGAAACACAGTTGGCAACAATTTTTACAGTGTTACAACGATCAGTAATATAAGTGGAAAACGGAAGGTCAATAAACAGATTCTGGTTGAATACTTGAACGTACAACTATTGGTGGGGTAGAAATATATTAGGTCAAATTGCCCTGCAACATCAGTTGTCCAAAACTTTTTCTTTTTTAGGTACTTTGTGTGTATGACTTCAAGATTATACACACTTTGGGTGCTGATTTTCAAACTGTTTGACCCATTTCCTTTAAAACAACTTTTTTTAATTTTAAACTACAGTTTGCAACATTCTTATGGTCTTTGAAGATCACTAATACATGTGGAAAAGGGCCGGTCAAGAAAATGATATGAGTCAACTTTTGGCCATGATTTGGCACCCCCCCC
>BJCM01084982.1:0-59737 GCA_018326385.1 Flaveria bidentis
AGCAGTTTTATGAACACAACAGCTGAGCACAACAGCTGATGTCTTCAGCTGTTATCCAGCTGATGTCTTCAGCTGTTGTCCAGCTGATGTCTTCAGCTGTTGTCCAGCTGATGTCTTCAGCTGTTGTCCAGCTGATGTCTTCAGCTGTTGTCCAGCTGATGTCTTCAGCTGTTGTTGTTCCAGCTGATGTCTTCAGCTGTTGTCCAGCTGATGTCTTCAGCTGTTGTCCAGCTGATATCTTACAGCTGTTTTCTAACAATTCTTCAGTAGTTTATCTTCAGTAGTTTTATATCAAAAATTACACTTAAGCCCCTGCACAAAAGACACAATACAAAGTTAACCCTGAAGAATCACTTTATTTCAACAATTAACACAACAATTACAACCAGCCTTTTTTACAAGAACGCATAAGCATGTGAATCTAAAACTTACAACCTAAACATGGTTTTCAAAAACAAGAATTCCAAGACTTAAATATGATCCTCATGACATTAGAAAGAGTGGTGAATATGACATAACGTGATTATTTACATACGGTGATCGTATGAAAATATCCGTTAAGAACATTAATACATTCATCTTAAGAGGGCATAAGTGTGTTTATATATACCAACCAACAAACAATATAAATTATCTTAGGGTAGAATGATACGCCTCTTGTATCCATACAATCTGTGTCAAATATGATCTATCACAACACTATTGACTTAATTTGGGACGGCTATTTCCATCGCAAATTCGTTGAGGGACATGATGTTGTCACAGAATTATTGATATGTTTTACCCATCACAATATTCATTTTAATAGCGTTGATAATTTATATATTAAAGTTGAAATAAAACAATGTTTAACAAAGATAAGAAATATTTTATATATGAAATATTTTATCAAATATTCAAAGTTACCAACTAACACCATGCTATCACCAACTCTTCACGGGCGACACTCAACCCCAAGCGTGGATGAGCAAGCTTTAGTTTTTTTGGAGGCCCAAGATCGCTTATCAAAAGGGGTTTAACTGAAACGATCATAACTTGGGCTAAAAGTCTTCGCTTTGGGCCTGCGACCAGTCAAAACGACCGTCGGACCGAGGAGCCCGTTTTCACAAACGGCCGTAGGCGGTTTGGGACATCGTTTCGGCCCAAAAACGGCTTATTTTATGAGTTATTTACATTTTGTTGAACTTTACATTAGGCCAAGTTTTCGGTCCGTTTATGTTTTGTGGTCCATTCGACTTTTGCTTTGTTTCTTTATATGTTTGTAAGAGATGGGAAAAAGAAGGATTGAAGTTTATGAAAAATCTATTTTCTCTCTATCACTGTGTGTGTTAGTGTAAACCCTGATTATTAGTATTCTTTGTGAATCAACGATAGTTAGAAGGATTGTTCCTGGTATTCTCGTTGAATCAACAGGTTCAATTATCTATCTCTCTGTTTCCGACTGCATCACCCTGTTTCCGACATCACGTTCCAAACTTTAAGAGATTTGTTGCATGTACTCTACGCTAGTAGTCGATACAATCGATAAAGATTTTACTTTTTTCAGTATTATCATAAGTAGACAAATACCCACCAAACATTCCATTGTTATAAACATGTGGTCGTTTGTGGCGGACCATAACCCAGAAACAGTGCTAATGGCTTTCATGTGCATCCTTTCACAGGCTTTGAGCTTCCATTTCAGTGCGCACCATGTGTTTGTGTTAGTGCTTCACACAACTTTAAATCTCAAATCTTCATATTTTTTTAACAAAGCAGCTAAATTTAAATCTCACATTCAGTGTCGGATTCAGAATTTTAATTTTATGAAGTCATTATTTTTTTTAAATGCTTTAATTTTAAAAAATTGAACGTAAAAAATTTCAAATCAATTCGGGTCGCGTCAAGTTGGTCATATAATAAAAAATCAAGTAATAAAAAACACATTATAATCTGTAAGGTGTTTAAGTTGAAGAAATTTGTAGCGTCAACTATCATCTCTTTTGTCCAAATATTCAACCATTAATCATCCTTGCCTTTGCTCTTTAAGTCCAAAATTCTAGAGTATTTGGTATGAGAGTATTTTAGATTTCATCATTATTGGATATTTGATGGGTATTAGAAGTTGATCTTATTTAATTTAATTAAATCTTGGGCTTTACGGACATTGGGGATCTAGTGGTTTAGTTAATTAATTAAATAACTCAGACTTTTTTAAAGTTTAAGTTTATATTTTTTTAATAATTACTGGAGTCACCGCCTATAAAACATTGTTGTCACTTGAAAAACTTGTACATCTATTTTCATATGCGTGAGAAAATTTATTGTATTCTAGTAACTCCGGTAAATACATACTAGGTCCGTCCCTGGCCACGTGTGCTTCTTATCTTTACTACTTAAGCAATTTTCTATATGACATTTCGATGTTTTTACTAGTCACTTCTTTGAAAATGTTTAGTAAATTGGTATCTCTCAAGATACATATATAACAGACAAAAAAGATAGTATCAATTTTATACAACACATTATTTTATAGCATAGATGCAAAACGAGTTGGAAGTCACAAGCCATTCGGCTCATTTACAGTTCTAGTTGTAAGACTTTTAGGCATTTAGAAGTTGAGGGTTCATAAATAGTTTTTGGTCGAAGATATTATATTTTTATGTGCATCAAATTTGTAAACACGAACCATATAAACCATTTACCTAAACAAATTGGCAGGTTATAAGTGGGTCTAATCCAATTGAAAAAAGTTAAATAAAGACGCTAACAACGTGATAGATTATAGGAAAAAAAGTTAAAAGAATTAACACGTTAAAATGATAAATATATATTTAATATTCTAAAATTCTAACAAAGTTGGTGGCTCGGCATGTTTAGTTTTCATATGATGGATTAATTAAATAGGTCAAACATACCATCTGTCAATTGTACATCATATCATGTTTACATCGAATACAACCTTTTTTATATACATAGAATCAAAACCTAAATCCTCGTGTCAATTGTACATCATATCAGGTTTACATCAAATCTGAAATTATTATAGCAGCATGTATTCAATAAAAAATATTAGTGATTTTAATGTCATCTAGCTATTTTGGATGATTAAAATTTACTTACTAACCAAGTTGTAAGTGAACATCAAACAAGTTGAAAAGTACAAAGTGCACACTTGTTAAAGAATGTTATGAATTCGACTGTTAAGAACCTTGGGGAGTCATGGTTCTAAAGGGTGAAGCCATAAGCGAAGCTTTTATGAGATCAGGGCCCTCTCTTTTTTTCGTCAGTAGTGTTACTTTTCAGCTGAATAGTGTAAATTTCGGCTCCACCCCCTAAGGTGTGGTTCAAGCTCTGCCACTGATTGAAACCCATTAAATCAAAAGAGGTTTAAAGGAGCAGTACCCAATGATATAGTGGCAAGATACAAAAAAACGGTATAACTCTGCCACTAATGATATTTTTTTCTGAAACAACTATCAAAATAACTATCAATTGACAGCAAGTCAATCAACTAACTTTGATGTGAAAAGTAACGTCATATCACTCAAACTTTGTATGGATTCACCCCATATAAATAGAAAACCCCTAAAACTTTGTATCAATTCGCCCCATGTAAATAGAAAACCCCTAATTCCGATACGATAATATGTTATATGCTTGTTCTTGAACTCTCTAATATTGTCCAAATGAATAACAATGGACTATGGGTACCAACAAGATAATGTGACCTAAAAGTGTTCACACAATTTACAGAGATATTCAAGTTATCATGAATTGCAACGACGACTTGTTCAAAAGCAACTACTATGCAACTGCTATTTCCAACAAACAATTTGTCCCAAGTTACCAGAGACCTGTGTGAACTTTAAACAAACTAATCTCTGACTATATACATGATTTCTGTTGCAAAAGTCGAAACAAACAAAATGACCACAAAAACTTACAGCGAAAATCAAACGTTCTAATAACGTATCACTTAAACAAGACTGATTACAATTAGATACATCATATGTGACAAAAAGAACACTTACATTATCAAAAGATATCATACAGATGGGAAGTATTTGTTGAGCTTGAAGGGCAAAGAGTAGAACTCTTCGCTTCTGGAATCGCCCTTGAAAGAACGGAATTTGTCCCACCAATGTTTGCCTCTGTCTCTCCTAATGGAAGCGTCCTTATAGTGAAGCGTATTATCTAGAAAATACGCGACGATAGCAGCTACAAACGCCTCTGATGAGAAAGGAACGTTGACTATGTTGTTGAACTATGAAATAAAATAAAAAACTGTCATGATTTAACTACTGTATGACCAAAGGCTAAAGTTTGATAACAAATGCTACGTTCTTGGTCACAGAAACCAAAATAAAGGTGTGTTTTGACTTTTGAGGTCAAACCTATGAATACTTAAGTTCAAACTTTGCATACATACGGTTACAAATTTAATGATCTAACATCAACCCATGTGCTGTTGTTTTATGAAGTATAATTTCCGTTGTCCAGATTTTTTCAAAGTTATGAAATATTTGTCGGCAATATAAAGTTGTTATGAATCTGTTTGACCTCAAAAGTCAGACCATATCATCAATATAAATATAGAAAACTAAAAGGTATGTGATATAAGTGTATTCATACCCATCTTGAAGACGTGTGGACTGGGCCATAACCGTTGATAGCTTCATACTCGTTGAAGTACTGCGGCACTGACAAGCCCAAGAAGACTGAAAACCCGAGTATGAACTTTGTTCTGAAGGTGTTCAGATTGCAGAATTGAAGAAAGCTAAGGCCCACCCCACCTGTAATATGACGGGATTACTCGTGATGATTACCAAACTAAGTGATGAAGAAGTGAGCGTATTAAGACATTCACATCAACCTACCGACGTACGCGAAAAAAATGCAGTATAGAGCAGCAATTATGGGTGCTGGTATTGAAGCAAAAACTGCTCCAAACTTACCTGCATGATCATGTAGAATGTTTAACTAATTTATGAGATAATGGCACAACGGCAACTTAATCCGTTGCACTGTAATTATTTGGTTTTACTAAAAGACTTGCCGAGAACTGAAAAGAAGATCATAAAACCAGCTGAAATCTGCACAACTCTACGACTGCCAATACGGGTCAAAGCCAAAAGACCAGCATTCTCACTGCAAAATAGAGGAAATTGTTGTATAGTCAAATACTCGATTAGATAATGATTACAAAGAAGTTGCTGTCTTTCGACTCACATTGATACTGAAGATCCACTTACAGATCCAAACAAACCAGACAGCAATATGCCAATCCCCTACAAAGACAACACATAAAACATCAAAAGTCAAACAAACAACTTTGACTCATTCGAGTACGCTTATTTTCTTAAATGATTGACATCTTTATTTTGTTTGACAATTTTAAATAACAAACATAGAAAAAGTGATAGTTACCTGCCAACCCACACCACGGCTTAGAATGGATGGCGGCACATGAGTTGCACTTGCATATCTTGAAACCGCAATGAAGCCACCAGTAGACTGATTATACCATTAAACACGCAATATAAGTAAATCTTGAAAAGAACTAAAACATAAGTAAATCTTAAAAACATAAGTCAAATGTCTGTTGATGGCTTGCAACCTTAAAAAGAACTAAATATAAGTGAATCTTGATGATCTAACTATCTATCATTCAATTAAATTAACAAAAAAACATGAACTTGAATTGATATGTTTATAAACATAAAAGATATACAAAAACACGAAACACACCTCTACAAGAGCAACAAAAGCAGCCATCATCATGGCGAAAGCTTCACCAGCGTTGAAGGAGGGTGCGCCCCATTGGAAAGGATATGGGGCTCTTATCCTGAAAATAAGCGGGTCGGGTAACTGGTAAATTTTTATTGGGCCAAAAACGGGTTAGAATGGGTTGGGCCGTTGACTGTTGACCCGCCAACTTTTTTGCCCTTTGTGGGATTTTATAAGTCACTAATATACTATGATACAGATAATGTCTTCTAACCATGGAGCAGCATGAATTAGCCCAGAACGATCCGTACGACAACTTGTTTGTGTCCTAAGCGTCGTGTGATTGTAGGCCCCACTAACCGTAAGTATGTGGGCATAAATCCATACGATTGCAACAGAAAGCAAAACAGCAAAACGCTCCAATATATTCTTTCCGGAATGTATCATATGGGATAGGTACTGCACTTAACAATTCAGGAAACTAAACCGTCGAAGAATGTTTTCGCATACCAAATATGTTTCTATTTTTAGAAATATTACCTGAGATAGAAGTACTATAATAATAAGCTGAGGCAACCCAATTTCAACACATCTAGCAACCTAAAAATACAAAACAAAATCCACATATAAATAAAAAAAATATTCTTTTATGTTGTGAAGATATGTACTCACCCCGGGGAACCCGAACTCATACAGGCCGAAGCCAGCTAGGGCAACCAAAGGAACAGAGGATAGTGGACTCAACAATCTACAAAAAAGAACAATGTAACACTTCGATATATGGCAGTCATATAACTTGATTTTATTCAAATTTAACCTTGCAACGTTACGCCAAAGACCACTGAACCCGAGGATGATTTGAATTGTTGAAGCAATGATCAATGCACCTTGAATCGCACGCATTGTCTTCTTGAATCTCTGAACACAACAATCATAACATAATAATGTTTAGCTATGAGTATTTATTTATAGAAAAACATTCGAAAGAATAATGGCTCACGAACCGCTATGGGATTGGGATCACTCCACCTCCCGGATAGAATAATTGAGATCATAGGTGGAACAAAAGTATATGAACTCCCAATGACAGCCGGTAACCTAGTCCCGAACATAGTTTGCAGCAATGTGTTTAATCCAGCAACGAAAAGCATCGTTTGAATCACGTCGGCCTTCTCTCTCTATAGGAACGGAGATTAAAAACAGTTGGAATCGAACCTGAGACCTTTATTTAAATATTTCAATTTGAAGTCTTACATTGCCTCCTCCCATTTGAGGAACAAGAGCTGATGCAATAATAACAATTGTCCCAAGCATTACTATATAATGTTGAAAACCAAGCATTATAGCCTCATCTGCGGCAAAATATGCAAAGTTATAACAAGATTTGAAAATAACCCGATATTGAAATAGCATGTATGATCGTTATCGATTATAACATAATCTTTTTGTATATATCCTTTCAATCTGCAACGTGCAAATGTGAACTGAGTAGGTGAGCATATAGTAAAAGTTATGCTACTTGCGTCCCCAAATCGAAGTCCACATTTGAGAGTTATGAGACATGACTTCTATACTTCAAAATTTGTCAAGAATTGTTAGGCGTCGTCGGATCGCAAATCACAACCAAACAATCACATGCATAATACAAAAATCAAACAGAGAAATGGGACAACGAGTTTTATAGTAGTTTGGTCTAATCTGACTAGGCCTATCCATTTATATATAATACAACATTAGGGTGACTAAATTTGGGAACCAGAAAACATAAATTAGGTTACGTGCCTAATTTAACCAAAGTTAGGTTAGGGTCGGCTGAAGACTCCACAAAACCAAACAATGATTTGCATTTTAATTATACATTAATCAAAGTGAGAGTTCATGGCTAAAACATGTTTGGAGGTAAGAATCTACTTTCAAATTCGCATTTAAACATAACCCGGGTGTAAAAGCAAACCGTCTAAAGATGCCTCAAATTACCACATCATTTTACGGGGTAAAAAGTCTCACCGGGCATGCTCTTATGGCCATATCTAAACTCTATAGGCTATCGTTAAATCCGCAGATAAGTCAAGTTGATTTTATAAATAATTTTTTTAACTTTTAAACTTTCTTTATTTTTAAAAATAAAATCTATCTTTTTATATGAATAACTTCAACTTTCAAAATTATATGAATTTTTTTATATGATAAATTAGTCTCTTATTTTATCAAAAAGAAATTAAGAATTAAGATTAAAAAGTCCAAGAATTTAATCGTCTAAAACAAATCCACAAATTGCATCCTATATAATATGTTAGTTTTTTTTTACCAATGTCTTGAAATTGAAACCTCAAGTGCCCACTCAAACGTAACCCAATGTCACAAGTCCTACAAGTTTAGTCTCTTTTACCAATGTTTTCAAATTGAAAACCAGATGAGACCTAGAGGTTATCGGTTAATCGAGGTTATCGGTTAATCGGGCGGTCCAGAAATCGATTAATCGATTACGGAGGAGCCAATTAACCAAGCATTTTAAAAGTTGTTTTTCCATCGGGTTTGTCGGGTTTGTCGAGTTCACTAATGTCCACCATGTTTGTGTTTGTCCATTAACTCGGTCGAAACATTTCTTACCGGTTCAAAAGTACTTTTCCTTTTTGTTTTTACACTAACAAAACAGAAATACTCTATTCCTATAAAAAAACTGTCATTTACATCTACTTTACTCCTAAAGCCATCAGTCTATCACACAATCATTATATCTCCTTAATTACGTCTAAATTCTACATATAGAAAAATAGCACAAATCTAAACGTTCACTCTGGTCATTCTCTACGGTGTTTTCGATCATCTAGTATCATTAAAAACACACATTCAAGATTATCAGAAATAAATCAAAAGAAAAAAAAAGACTTACGCCATGGTGGTGGGCTTGTAATGCAATAAGAAACATTTTGAAGCTGATCTTTCACTGGGTGTGGCACCAACGACGTCGCTTCAACAACTTTCACAACACCACCGCCACCACCACCACCGCCACCGCCACCGCCACCACTACCACCGCCACCGTCAACTCCGGCCATATATATATATATATTATATATATAGTGTGTGATAATTAAGACTTGAAGACAAATTAATTAAGGAACCCCAGATATGATCCTAATTAAAGTGTTTGATCAGTAGCCCATGAGAAACTTAACATAAGACGTTTGTGATGTTGATGAAAGAAGTAGATACGATGTATGTAGATCGACGTGTGTTTAGTCGGTTTACACGTACGCGTGTGTCTATGTGGGTGTTGGGATGCTGATGACTAGGACACACGCTGGAACTTTTGACGGTAAATAATGTCTTGTATGTGAAATGAGGATCAAATATTCTAATTACTGGTTTGTACACCTGTGTGATACACGAATAGTAACTGAAAATAAATAAGAGTTAATTATTTTTTAATCAAATAGAAGTTGATTCGAAGGTATAATACAAGGAAAATATTTGTTATTAAATTAACATAAGAAAAAAATTGTAAATTACAGGGGTTAATAAAACAAAAAATAACAAAACAAACATCAAAATTGTTTTTCGAACAATAACATGATATTTATTAAACAAATTTGATCCAGCAGAATGTTAAATAAAGTACATAGAAATACCCTACATCCTATATATTAAACCACATGAAAACTTTCTAATAACACCCTAAATTATCCAAAAACTATCTGAAGATATATAAAACATTAAAAGGCATTAGTAGAAAGAAGGAAATAAAAAGGGAGAGTGTTACGTAATAAATAGTTGAGAGACTTAGATTGGAATAAATGAATAGTTGAGGGTCATAAGTGGTTATTGTAATAGTGGTTCGTTTAAGTAGCGAAGTGATTAACAGAATGAAGTATTTGATTGATTTTGGGAATTTTCCTCTTTCTCTGGTTTTCTTCTTCTCTTATAAATCGATCGTAACATTGGTATCAGAGCTACCTGATCCTCAATGGGAGCTCTAAATGCGACAATCTGAAACACTACAACGACGTTTTGGAAAACATCAGCAAGTAGGCGGCGATTGGAAGTTGACGAGAGTAATCAAGAACGACAACAACTATCAACATCAACGATTCAAGAATTAGGGCAACCCAAGATTCTTACGAACACCATCAAAGTCAGGGCAATAATAGAATTCAACTGACCGTGTTTGGAACAACAAGCTGCATATTGAAGGGTGGAAATCGATTCTACATAACAACACATCCAAACTAGCAAATTACCATGGAAGAGTTTATGTCATTGAGCTAAGAAGGTACGATTGATGAATATTGTGATGAATTCAAGTTCTTGCTTAATAAGGTTAAGGTTTTGAAGACATTTCTGAAGATTATGCAACATATCTCTTTATTTTCGGGCTTGAATCAACAATTAGTGAAATTCGTATGGGATATCACAGTATGGGCAAGGATTTAAAGTTGGAACAAGCGTTTTCTTTGGCCAGATTGCAAGAAAAAGGTTTAAATGGTGTTTTAGTTCATGGGTCGGTTCAAGAAGTATCATCAAACTTCGAGGTAAGTACATTCGATTTACACCAAACAAGTAGTCTTGCTATTTTTAGTGATTGTGAATGAGTTTTTGAATCACCATATGCTTCTCAAGTTACAAAGATAAAGACTACACTCATGTTGTTTGATGAAATGCCAAAGGAAGGTAGAAGTGAAATGAGCACAGTTGTGGGTGTTAATTCAAAGGAAATTCAAACAGAATTGATTAAAAGTAACGATAAAAAATGGGAACCATCTGATGATTCAGAAGATATTGATGATTCATTTAAAACTGATCTTGAGAATAATTTGATGGGTTCATTTACCATGTATCATAGGATGGCCAAATGTATGATAAGTAGGGTTTACCCAGCCCAAGAACATTTCATGTGTAAGGACCTTTGAGTTGAAGGAAAGGAATTCATATGAGTGTGGGAAAATCGGTATTATGCTCAAAAGAGTTAAAACCAAAATAGATGTAGTCTTGGTAGATGATTCAAAAGAATATGTGAATGTAGAAACCAAAGATAACGATGTTGTGGAGACTTCTATGATCAAACATAAGAAAGAAAGCCAGCTGGTTATTGATCTGGTTGTTGTTAAAATATTTGAATGGAAACCGGGTTGGCAATGTTATGGAGTTAAAAATTTGGCCGAAGCTCAATATAATTCAAATGATTTTTTTTCATTATTGCTAACATAGAGGTTGATATTGGAATGCTCATGAATATTTGCATGGATGAAAGTGGTGTTTCTGGTGATTCGGTTGTGGCTTTTTTGATTGATAAAGTGGTTGTTAAAGATTGGTGCAAGCAAATTTTCAAAAATATTATTGTTAAGCATCAGAATGTTTATAATCTTTATGTAAGGAAAAATGAATTGAAGACTACAAATCAATACTATTGGTTGAGTAATACGCTTCATTGGACTAATATTGGAATACGCTCGGGCTTGATATTGGAACTTAGCATTCAAGGATCCTTTGCGGTTCAACCATCAAGATTTGATGAAGCACAAGATTTTTCACAGTTTGGTTTTGATAGATTTGATTAGCATTTTTTTCATTTGTTTTGATAGTTGCTTGAATCTCTTCTTCATTATGATTTTTAGGGACAAAAATCTTTTATGGGGGAAGTATTGTTACGTACTAAGTAGTTGAGGGACTTAGATTGGAATAAATGAATAGTTGAGGGTCATAAGTGGTTATTGTAATAGTGGTTCGTTTAAGTAGCGAACTGATTAACAGAATGAAGTATTTGATTAATTTTGGAAATTTTCCTCTTTCTATGGTTTTCTTCTTCTCTTAGAAATCAATCGTAACAGAGAGGATGAGTTCTAGTTACGTGTTCAATCCCGAGTTTATACACCAAAATAAAAGACAAAATGAAATTAAAAAAGAAAGAAATAAAAAGGGAGAGGATGAGAAATAGAACGATAAACTTTTAGTTTGTGTTGTAAATTTCTTGTTCATTTTTAATTTTAAGAGATTTTATTTTTATTAATGTTTAAATGTTGTTTTTTTAACTTTTTTTTAGAGACGTGAACTTCTTTTAAAAGAAGCAAACCAAAAAAGACCCCCTTCCGAATCCTAATTTGAATCTATGGATTATGAGTTGAAACTACCTATGTATATTCAAATATATGTTGGCAATCAGTTCTAGATTAACTAGTTTAGGAGGAGGTGTCACACCCCAACCTTGACGGCGGAAACGTCAAGATGTGAGAGTTAAGATTGTTCACAGCCACATAACGCTATTATTAGACCCATATATAATAATTATAAGTTCCAAATGTAGCATTATAAGCATAAGTCTCAAACAAGGATAACAACAAGCATAAAAAGAATATTTTCAAGTTCATTCATTTATTTAACTAGGTCCATTCCTAGATGTGAATAAGCTTTAAAGGTGGAAATCAAACTTGCGCGTTTCCTGAAATATGTTAAAAATAAAATGTCAACATAGTGTTGGTGAGATTTCCATAGTTTTAATACATAAGTATATAAAAGATGGCAATTCATGTCATAAGTTAGAAAACAAAGTAACTAGGGATGTAAAACATATGCATAATCAAACCTTGACAGTTTTACAAGTCTTAACGTTTACAAGTTTATACGATTAGCTAAGTGTACTTGGATTAACCAAGCAGGCTTGTCAGACCCATAGATCTATGACATCGCCAGGCTAGCAATAGTTAATGATTGTACATATAATCGTCAATACATGGTAATTACAAAGATCAACTAACCACAACATATAAGTGAATTGCCATAAGTTTACAATAATCAAACGTTTTACAAGTGCAACGGTTATAAGGTAACATGTTCTCCCCAAAGTGTGAAAATACGAAAAAGAGTATAGAAATACTCACTTGATCAATATGTATATATTTGAAGATTAAATAGAATAATAAACGTCGTTTCAACGTAGTCATTCATAATGCACCTAAAATGTATATTTACAAAATTTTAAGTCTAATAATAGTTTTAATGGTTAAACGAGAACTAGGGTTTCAATTTGGTATTTGGGGCTTGTCTAATAATTATGTTTAACAAAATAGAACCAATTATATTAATTAAACTCAAAGAAATTTGCAACATTTTGTGGAAGGTTATATATATAAAAATATAACATTCATAATATCATGAATATATATATAAAGATTAAATAAAGTTGAGTAATCACAATTTAAAACAATAATTTGAAGAATTTAGATATAAAGTTCAAATAAAGTTTTATAACCAAATGTAATTAACACGTTTTAAACAATAATTTAAAATCAATGTTTGAACCAATAACTATTTTAAATTCATAAAAATAACCAAGTATAAACTTTGTTAAAATATTAAAAAATATATTATTTGTTTAAATATAAAAAAAACAATACAGAAAATGATTTGATGTTTTTTAAAATATTTGGGGTTTACAAAATCCATTTTTATATTTATTAGAAATATTTCAGAATTTGATTTAAGGCTAAAAGCCTTTAAAAAAAATACATGAGGTTGCCCGGGTTTGAACCCGAGACCTCATGTATAGAAGGCAAATAACTTAACCAGTGAACCAGAGCCTTGGCCTTGGTTTACTTTTGGTTTTCAAATCTTAAAAACCCACATAAACAGAAATCCTTAATTTTCTTAGAACTCTAGTTTGATTTGAACCAAAATTCAAGATCAATTTGATGGTGTGTACGGGAATAATCATGGGGCTTTGATTCCCCATGTAATTAAACGTATGTTACTGTATCTAATTACCCGGTTGATGACGAATTAAAGATATTCAACACGAAGAACAGGTCGTGGTTGTCTTGGCCCAATCGATGAGCAACTGCTGATGATAACCGAATTAAACTCGAGGGCAGCTTCGTACTACGATCTTGATGCAAGGCCCCTTATTAATTTCGAATCAGGTAGGTCGGGAGATGGGTTTCGACTAGTTCACAGGTTCGCGATGGGGAGAACTTCAACTATGTAATTTTGTACGTTTTCATATGAAATTAAGGACTGGAATCGTTTAAGATCACTTAGATGATCGTTCAGGTTAACATAATTGGACTATTATTAGACTTTATTACCCAAACGGCTATGGAGTTTAACGCGCATCGGTTATGCTTTCGAGTAGGTGGTAACCGATGTTTTAATCCCAAGTATTTGTTGCATTCATGTTCGAATCATGCTCGCAAATGTTTCAGGTTCATAATTCCTTGATTTCCACCAGTTTAAAGGCGAGCTCCGGCCGCCGACGGTTGCCGGAAATACGGGGGAGGGGAAAAAGGGGTTTTGTCTTTTAGTTAGTTACACAATTAGTCCCTGCGGTTTATCCTTTATCATTTTATGCCCAAACTTAACTATTTAAGGTTTCTAAATTAACAACTAGGCCCCCTTGACTTTTAAATCCAAGCTTAATACATTTTTAGGTTTAATAATTTTTTCAAATTATTATTATGATTAACAATATTATTATTATTGTTATTACCCTTAGTTATTGTTATCTTTTATTAATATTATCACCATTATTATTATTGTTATTATTATTATTATTATCATTATAATTTTTACTATTATTATACTATTACAAATATTATTATCAATATTATTATCATTGGTGTTATTAGTTTTGTTATTATTTTTATTATTATAGTTATTTATGATTATTATCTATTTATCATGTAATATTGACATTATCAACTTTCAAGCTAAAAAATTAAACAATTAAAATGATAAGCATAAGTAGCCCATAAGTTTCATAAATGGCAACAATGACCCTTACAAGTATTAACAATGCTAACTTTCAATTAACCCAAAAATACAATATGTTACAGGAGGCATCCTATGACTTTTCAAAGTGAAGGTCATGGGTTCAAGTCTTATTAGGTGCAATATGCTTCTAGTGGGCCAAAGGTTTTACCACAGTGAGCCTTTAGATGGTGGGTTTCCCTTGGAATGGTGGGCGAGCCAGGTCACTAGCATTGTCTGTGTTTGCCATTGGGTTTACCCGGATGACTGGACTTAAAAATTATTCGTTGTTCAATCAAAAAAAATATTCAAATGCATGTAAACTAATATATATATTTTATCATTCTATGAATGAGATAACTGCTAGATGATTGCATATGAGCAAAGATTAGATTTTAACCGTTTAAAGCTTGACTGTTACTTATTTTAAGAGGTGGTTAGTTGTGTTTTCTAGCTACTTTCCAACGTCACCTCCTACATCATTCTTCTTATTTGACAATGAGATAACAAATATTGGAGCCATCACAGCCGTCCGTTCGGCCACTGAAGCTACCCAATCAGTCATCAATGGTGTCCAATCGAGCATTTTTGGTGACAATTCATCTCAATTTTGTCGAATTGGAGCTGAACCGATGATTATGGATTCATAGTTTGGCCGTATTATTTTAATGTCTATTGACCATCTAATTGCTTCGTTCATACTCAGAACTAGTTGCAAGTTTCTGCAAGTCATCTCTAAGGCTGCAAACGAACCGAACGAACACGAACAAAGCCTTGTTCATGTTCGTTCGTTAAGAAATAAACTTGTTCATGAACTGTTCATGAACACTTACCGAACGAGATTTCTTGTTCGTGTTTGTTCATTAAGAAAATAAATATGTTCCTGTTCACGAACACTTACCGAACGCAAATGAACACAAACAACTGTTCATTAACATGACGAACACAAAAAAAACTCATAGACACAAACGAATACAAATTATTATAGATTTGTTTTAGAAGAAAATTTATATCTTTTATTACAAACATTACACAAAATAAATACAAATAAATAAGTAGTTAACATAAATACCAAAAAAATATTTGATATAATAATCATAAAAATAACTGACACATTAATTAAGAATATAAATGAACACCTTAACGAACATAAACGAACACATTATCGAACGTTCGCGAACGAACATTAACGGACATACACGAACACATTATCGCTGTTCACGAACATAAATGAACGAACGCGACTTGTGTTCATGTTCGTTCGTTTAACTAAACGAACAGAATTTTCTTGTTCATGTTCGTTCATTTACTAAACGAAAGAACATAAACGAACTTCCCACCAAATGATTCACGAACTGTTTGCTAAACATTCAGTTCGTTTGCGGCCCTAATCATCTCTAATACCTTTAGTTTACCCACACTAACAATTGTTTGCTTGTAAGCCCATACCAACAGGTGATCACTGCATATTGAATGTTTCTTGCTATGTGGCATGCTTTAATGCAAACTTATGAGTTATGACTTTTTTACATCCCACTGCTAAGTTGTTTGTACTTTTTTTCTCTTTTTTTTTACTATTCAACAACTACCATAGAATATTGTTATGGATTGAATCAATGCAAAATATATAGTATTTGTCTCCGATCAATTATATAGAGTGACGGGTAATGATAAATTTTAATCTGTTAGTGTAAATTTTTTTCGTCGTAATATAAATTTTTATATAAATATCGAGTTCGCACATACCTCTTTACAATGTTCAAGTTCGCCACTGATTACATACTCAAGCAAACAACTGATGTGAGGTTTAAAGACTCAAATCACACGTTAAGTCTTTAATATCATTCTAACTGTAACATTAAAATACCCAACGATGGACGAGAGTGAAACCGATGCTTGCACAGGAGGTAAGAGTCAACACCACCTTGATCTCAACGCACAATCGGATCACCGGTGCGAAGAAGCTCAAGACGTTGAAGCTCACCGTTGTCGCTGAGCGCTGTAAGTGCTTGAGAAAGATTCATATCGACTGTGCGAATGCGATAACAAACGAGGGTTTACTTGTAATTGTTAACCATAGTGTGAATCTTCAAGTATTGGTTTTGATTAGTGTTGCAAAGTTTTGTATCCGTTTGTTAAATGAAAGTACTATATTGATCTTCTTCACTGTGTTTATACAATTACAACCTTCTTTTATTGCTATCTGTGAATATTATTAACTTTTGCTTCATAACTTTGTATCCCAGTGTTTTGTGTGATCCTGAGTCCTGATAAACCAAAGTGGATAAATATGTTTGGGCTATGAATGCCTTTGTAAACCATGAGGTTTCAAGACTTATCTTTCTTCGACTGTTTGCCTTTTGTATCTCTCACAAAACTAGCCCTTTTATGTGTGGGTCAAAGCCGGTTGGTTTACGTAAAGTAACTAGTTTTTACCTGTCGTGTGCGGCCCGCGACACGTTTGCAGCGTGATAAAACATAGACTACAATCAAGGGCACACGCTCATATAAAAAATGAAAGGAACCTACTATGAATGATTCAAATAGTTGTTTTATATGGCAGAGGGGATGGATATTCACGGTGTGGATCGGTAGAGGTGGGGATGATCACGTTCATGTTCGGTCGGGACTTCTCGGTAATTGATGGTTTAAAGGTGTCGTATAGATGTAAACAAAGCCGGTTGAAGGTTTGATTGTTCGATTTTAACACTTTTGACGGATTGAACCAATGATCCGTATGAGATGATCAACGTTCATCTACGTTTTTGACGTAAGTTTTGTTCAAAAACGAGTCTGGTCAAATATAATGTGTTTCCATGCTTATCTTTATGTATGATTTAGTTGATCTATATTTCAACGCAAGTTTTGTTTGGAATCGCGCAATGTCAAACCTATTATAATCTTATATTGTATCATGTCGTTTTCGGCAGCGCGCTGCTGAATGTACTCTTTTTACGTAAGTTTTGAGTTGGTCTACGTTTCAGCATAATTTTGTTTGGAAAGTCATATATAATACATTTTCATTCAATGGTATAAATTCGGGTTAACTATACTATATATTTCGTCGTAAATTAATCTGAAAACAAGAAGGGTCAATTGTAGTTTATATTTTATCACATCATGTAAGATGCCAACACACAACGTGTAGAAAAACTATTAATAATAAACAACGACGTAATATATTTTTTTTCAATTATTTTGTTATTTAAATGTTTATTCTACTTATAAAAGTATTGTTTTTTCTTTAATAAATTTCAAGAAATAATGTTCTATGATATTTTGAATATACCATTGTGTATTTTATTTTATATATGTTTTAATATATATTTTCTTTAAAACTGAGAATTCTTTTATAACTTTTGATATATAATTGGTTTCTGAGTATACTACACTTGGGGGTTTTATGCAGTTCGTTTTTGCTTTGTTTGTGTCAGTTAAAAAAGCCTTGGGGCATTGCTTGTTGTATTTCATAAGTTACCCATTGAAAATCCTAAATCTATCATGTGTGGACTATGATTATGGCTTTGTACACCGTAAAAACCGTAAAAGATCACACATTGACTACAACTATGTAGCTGACTGAATTTATATATAATCTAACCATATTATTTTAATTGAGGTGTACCATAGAACAACTGGTAAGGTTATTGTTTAGTGATCTTGAGATTATGAGTTCAAGTCGTGAAAGCAGCCTCCTGCATAAAGTGTAGGGTAAGGTTGGTACATCATACAGCGAAGCAATCCGGCCAGTGGCGGAGCTTCAACTATTTCCTAGGGGGGGCGGGGGTGAAATTTATTTTTTTAGGGGGGGAACACGATATTTATATAAAAGTTTACACTACCGGGCTAAAAATTTACATTTTCGGGCTAAAATTTAACACTACAGACGAAAAAATAAGGGGGGCCCCAATGATGCTTCGCCACTGAATCCGGCCCCTCCTCCCCTGTACCAAAGTGGGGATAGCGAAGCAATCCGGGCCCTCTCCCCTGTACCAAAGTGGGGGCTAAGTCAAGTACTGGATACACCCTTTGATATTCTATTGATTTATCTCTTTTTTTTCAGCTTGTCTGGGGCCATGTTTTTAACAAGATACTATGGAAGAAATGCCTTGCGGTTGCAAAATCAAAAACTTCTGCCGCAGGAGCCACAACTGCAAGTATGGTACGAATAGGACATAAACACATAATCCACTTGAAGAACTTTCGGAGGCAAATGTGGAATACCTGTTATTAATGGTGCATGTATTGAAAGCGTTACTTGTCGCGTTAAACTCCTATTCGTGTTTTGTGTGATGACTTTGTTGACATGAAATGATATCAATGTGCAGAATTGAACATGTTGTAACTGAAAAACTAATTGCAGATCAAGATCCTAGGAGAACTACTGAGATAAAGAGAATGATAAAAAAAAAATTGAATTTCATTTTTTAAGAATTGGAATGCACATAGCTTAGATATGATCACATTAAAAGATAAAAGTTGAAGAAACTAACAAATCCTAATTGTAGAGGTGAAATTTTAGTTAAAAGTTGTATATATAATCACAAACAAACAAAAAACTAACATCCATAACTTGAATACTAATTGGTAGAGGTGACGAGTTGATGGGTCAAGCGGGTTGGTAATGTGTTGAATCAAGTCTTGGTCTGGTGTTGGTCGATTTTTTTATAGTTGTTGTGACTAACGAATGTAGATGTGACAACTATAAAAATTTCATTCACTTTTTACAGAGGTTACTTTTTTAAGTATGTTTTTATAGTTGGCGCGACTAACCAATGAAAATGCTAGAACAAACACATTGACTCCCTGATAACTAAAAGGTCTTAACCTGCTGTAATATTCTTGTCCTTATGATTGATAAAGAAAACCAGAATTAGATTTCATATATTATGTGGTAAGCTTTATTAGATTTCATAAAAGCAATATTCAAATGCTTTTGTGATTATATTGGTAAGCTTTATTAGATTTCATATATTATGTGGAATGATTTTGCCTTTGGACTTTGATTAATCTACTGTAGCATGCTTAGCTCATTCAAATGCTTCTAATTGTTGGTATCTTTAATCTTATGGTTTTGTTCTTGTAAGATTCAAATTAACAGTTAAACAAACACCAGTCCTCTATGTTATCGCGGGCAATGACAGCAGTTACAGATACTTACAAAAATGACAGAATGAATCACAACAATGTATCATCACAACTCACAAATAGACGAAACTGCACTGTTGAAAGCCGGCAACAATATTGTAACTCACATTTTTCAGCCGGCCAAAACGTACTTTGTAGCTTCTGTCAACTTCTAGTTCAAAGAGTTTTTAATTTTTTATCCTCTAATCATTGGGAATTCACATCTTTAGCTTCTTTGTAAATTCAGCCAACTGTTTTTGCATCATATAACCTTATTAACAACAAGAAACAATGCTTTTAACATTTTCTACCCTTTTCACTCCTCTGCACAATGTCATTTCTCCCAATCAAAACTGCATAAACTGCACTCAAATTACAGGTTTATTTCATAGAAATGAGTGGGGTTCAATCTGTTATTGCAGTTTCTTTTGTTTTTGTGCTTCTTTTTCCTGTTGGAAAGGCGGAAAACGAGGATGTAGTGGAAGCACTGGTGGAGTTCATGCAAAAACTTGGGCCTGGAAGCATGCAAAACACACCAAACTGGGGATGGAACACTTCATCAGATCCTTGCAGAGATCAATGGTTCGGGGTTAAGTGCGATAGCACTAACCAAACGGTGAAGAGCATTGTTCTCGAGCAGATCAGTTTATCAGGAACCGTTGACTTCGAATCAGTCTGCAAAGAAACTTCTCTTCTGTTACTGAGCCTGAAGTTCAACAATCTTACAGGAAGCATATCACAAGATATATCAAACTGCAAAAGACTCAGGCTTTTGTACCTGAAGGGGAATCACCTTTCAGGTGATCTTCCTGATTCTATAACCGAATTAACCGATTTGGTTAGACTCGATATATCCAATAATGAGTTCAGTGGTAAGCTGCCAGATATGTCAAGAAACACAGGGTTGATAACCTTTTTAGCTCAGAATAATCGGCTTACTGGACAGCTGCCAAACTTCAATTATCACAAACTTGAAGAGTTTGACGTGTCGAATAATGATTTCAATGGTCGAGTTCCTGATGATACTGGTAGTTTTGGCGCCAAAAGCTTCGCGGGTAATCCTCATTTATGTGGGAAACATTTGCTGAACACGTGTTCATTGAAAAAGAAGAAGAAAGACTCGCATAATGTTTTCATTTATTCTGGTTTTGCGATTCTTGGTTTGATCATTCTTGTGTTGGTTGCTCTTTTATTCATCAAGAAAAGGCAGAATCTTGAAGATACAAAAGCAGTTAAAAGCACAAAAGATGGTGGTATTTCAAGTGAGTCAAAGATTGGTCAAAGCAGGTCAGAGTTCTCGATAACTTCGGCTGAAAATGGTGCTGTTTCGGGCTCACTTGTTGTTCTTTCGAGCCCGGTGGAGGCTGTTAACGGGCTGAGGTTTGAGGATCTGCTTAGAGCACCAGCCGAGTTGATCGGAAGGGGAAAGCATGGAAGTCTTTATAAAGTCCTTCCAACCGGTGGAGTTCCGCTTGTTGTTAAAAGGATTAAAGATTGGGAGATTTCAAAAGATGAATTCAAGAAAAGAATGCAAAGGATAGATGAAGTGAAACCCCCTAAAGTGTTACCAATAGTTGCATATTATTGTTCTAAACAAGAAAAACTACTGGTTTATGAGTTCCAACATAATGGTAGTCTCTTTAGGCTTCTTCATGGTAAGTTTTCTTTTTTTTTTCCCCTTCTAAGTATCTACAGTGATTTGAGGAATCATAACCGAACATTGTTTTGCTCGGTTAATTTGGTTATTGTTCAATTATTCGGTTTTTCTGCTCGTCCCAGAGTTGTAAGTTTTTTTTGTAAGGAACAATTTAGGCTAAAATGGGCATAACTATGTCTCTTTGTTATTTTTTCTTAATCTTATGGGTTTATTGGTGAGAAACTATGGGTATAAACTTGTCCAAATGGGCTAAAACTAAAAAAAGCTTAAGAATTTGCGAATTAAATGGGTCGGGTTATGTCTATGTGGCGTTGTGTTGGTCTGTTAACACTATTTGTAGTTTTCTTAAAAATTTTATAAACAACTGAAGTCCAAAATATGTCTGCAAAATGTATACTACTTGAAAATAATAATCTATCTGTTTGGAGGAAAATATGGTTTAGAGTTTGCATTCATTTGATGCTTTCACCTGTAATGTCACCATTTTGATTAGTGTAAAGACTATTGATTTTAAAATTGCATTTGGTATGTTGTTTATTATGTATGACATCCTAAGGAAAGTAAAAATTAACTGACCCGTTTTTAATGACTCGAGCCCGTTTGACCCAAAACCATTTTGATCTGTTACGCAGCCCACCCTTTTGTCGCTTAATACTTATTATCAAAAGCTCATACCATTGTACTTATTTGCAGGATCACAAAACGGACAAATATTTGGTTGGGGAAGAAGGCTAAACATCGCGTGTAACACAGCAGAAGCATTAGCTTTCATGCACACAGAGCTCAAAGATGATCAGATAGCTCATGGAAACCTTAAATCATCAAACATTTTGCTTACAAAGGACATGGATTCTTGCATTAGTGAATACGGTCTAATGGTGGTAGAAAATGGTTCACAAAACAGCAACGCTTTCACTATTGATGTGTATGCATATGGTGTGGTTCTACTAGAGTTGCTGACAGGTAAGCCGGTTGATCAGAGCAATGGGCTCGATCTGGCTAAGTGGGTTAACTCAGTGGTTAAGGAAGAATGGACGGGTGAGGTGTTTGATAAGGCGTTGGTGGTTGAAGGTGCGAGTGAGGAACGAATGGTGAGTTTGTTGCAGATAGCGTTGAAGTGCATAAACGGTTCGCCTGATATGAGACCTGGTATGGGTCAAGTGGCTACAATGGTGGCATCTTTGAAGGAAGAAGAAGAAAGATCCATGGCTTCTTCTGATCCATGATTTTATAAGATAAAAGTTATAAAAATCTTGAACATGAGGACTTTGGATAATCAAGATTGATGTTAGTTTATATGATTTCATACACTTATATGTAACAAATGCTCATTGGTTTTTTATTTTTATTGAAGAATAAGTGCATGATTGGTGCCCACCAATAGTTTCTTGAATCTTAGTATATTTTAGATATTTCTTATACTTCTTATTGGTGAGAGTAGTTCAAGAGTTAAAATTCTCCTTTAAAAGATCAGGGTTGATAGATAAGAATTGTCCAATTGATATAGATTAGGAATTGTTAAATTGGTATAATTAAAAGTAGGAGTAAGTAGGAGTGTGTGAGTTGTAAAAAGTATTTTTAGTGGTTTGTTCAATATTAACTATGATACTATTAAAGATATAATTAGGATGTGTTGATACATCGAAGTACATAATCTATTCAACGTCTAAAAAGGTTAGAAGTGTAAAATTACTATGAAAATGTTTTGAAACCGCAAAATCAAACATTTTTGTAATATTTATCTCTTAGTTTAAACAATTATCATAAAAGTCCAATAAGTCCAAACTATTAACAAAAAGACTGAAAAACGTTTGTATTGAGTTTTTTTGTGTTTTATTTTTTTGCTTTATTGCAATTTTTGGTTAAAAAGTATTCTCTTACCATCTTAACTTAAAACCATTTAGTTTTGATAGAGCAATTGATCGGATCAGAACCAGTTGATAGGTTCCGATATCAATTGATAGGATCAATTGAGACAATCTGTAATGATTTTAAGTGAACAATTCAAGTGAAACACAAACAATTGTAATCGATTCAAGCAGTATCAACAAATTCACAGTTCATTGATATAGCTAAGACAATTACAAGAGTAAGAAAGCAGTTAGCAATTCTCAACAAACTTACTTGACTTCTCTGTAAGATTGTATCTAAGAAATTGCATGCAAATCTCTCTCTATTTCTGTTCTCTGTATTTTGTATATATTTATATTCTGTATATTCTCTGGTATATTTATATTCTCTAACTAACTCTCTAGACAAAGCTATTTATACTAGCAATTAAGGAACTAACAATTTACAAAACTAGTCCCTATACTAGTACAAACTATAAAATATATATACAAAGACTAAATGTGAATCTTCCAAGGGTTCCAACAAGTTTAGTTTTCAACTTCGAGGTTGGTTTCGGTTTTCATAAGCAAAAGAATGTGACTTTAAGTTTTCTTATATTTTAAGCTAAAACCATTAAAGAACATCGACTTAAAAAAAGACAACAAATATCAAATATATAATTTCTAGTAAAAGTGAAACAAACCTAAAATATGATATATCATGGGATTCGTGTATTTTAACTAAAGGAGTATAATATTTAATTATTTTGTAAATGAATTAGTGGATTTTCACCCTCTAAGATTACCAACTACCAATGACACCCTCGTGATCATTTTCCATTTCCTATATACTTTTACATTTTGTAAATAAATATAAAACTATTTTTTTACAGCATCAGAAATATAAGGTTATATCTAAATATATTTTGAGAAAGAACTATAAAAACTAAATATTCACGCATTAGTATCTTTATACTCGTTTTGTTGGCTCCTAGTAGACATCGGTAACTTGGTTTGATTCTCTCTCGTTACATCTTGTGATGATTAACTTAACATTAAAGGTTTTACTAGGTATAACGTGAATGTGATGTAAAGATAACAATTCAACCCTCGCCTCTAATCATCCTAAATGTTTTATAGCCAACGTTACCTCTTACTTTTTTGTCAGAACAGTCACACATACCGGTTAATAAGGGGATGCTTGTTTTAGGTTTTAATTGTTCAAGTGTTTAAATGGTTCAGCTCTTAATGGTTCAGACTGTTAGTTTCGTGAGGAATTGTCTGAATGGTTCAAACATTTACCTATAAATGATTAATAATACTAAATTATTAATACCTCTATCAATGTTTTCAGAATCGGATCGGATAGTGAACCAGACGTCTTACCGGTTCACTGGTCGGCCGGTTCAACTAGTCAGACCAGATATAAGAACTGGATAAAATTATAATTGTGTAAAATATACTAAAAAATAAAAATATATATGAAAAACCGGTTCGACCGTTCCAACCCCCGGTTCATCCGGTTCGACCCCCGGTTCAACCGGTCCGGCTCTTGGTTCGACCGCCGGTCCGATCCCGTTTCCAAAACAATGTCTCTTATCTGAATTGGTTAGAAATTTATGTTTCAATAGTAAAACGGCATACTAGTTTTTAACGGTTTAATACATTAATGGTTCAGAACTTTCGTTAATTTATTATTTAATTATTTAGAAATTATCAAATAACTTTCTTTCTTTTTTAATTAGTTTTAGCATGCCAAAATTCCCAATTGCACAAAGGTAGCTTTACTTGCCCGTTCTCCATATATTCCCACTAAACCCAAAAAACCCTCTAAAACCACCACCATCACCACCACCACCACCAACAACAACAACCACCGATTACCACCGTCTCCAATGGCGGTAGACGCCACCGCCACCGCCACCGCCACCGCCACCGTGAGAGTGACCAACATCCCCCGATCAGCCACCGCCACCGACCTACTACACTTCCTCGAATCCCACACCGGCAAATCCTCCATCTTCGCCGTCGAAATCTCCTCCGATCACAAAAACTGGAAGTCCAGAGGCTTCGGCAGAGTCCAATTTGAAACCCTAGAATCAAAATCAAAAGCCCTTTTTCTCTCCCAATCCTCCGCCCTCTGCTTCAAGGGTTTCAACCTCTCACTCTCTCACTCCCTCGATGACGTCATCTTCCGACCCGTCAACCCCCACAATCGGGTCGAATGCGGGTTGCTGCGAACCGGGTTGATGGTAGATAGAGGTTGTATGAGTGTTTTGGAGTCGTGGGGTGGGGTTAAAGCGTGGGTTTTGCCTGAGAGAAAGAGCCTTGAGTTTTGGGTGATGCATTGTGGGGAGTGTTATAGGTTGGAGTTGGTGTTTAGTGATGTTTTGGAGGCTTATGGTTGCTGTGTTGATGCTCAAGAACCCAATGCAGTTCTTCTTAAGGTATATGTATGGTGATTGCGGTTTATTGTTTGATCAAGTTTGGATTTTTATCATGGATTCTGATCATCTGTTGTTTTTCTTGATTTGTTGTAATTGATCCGATGATTTTGGAATCTGCTAATAGTTTTTCTAGATTATAGCTTTCGAAATCGACCATAGTTTGGAGTTGTAGCTTGAGCTGTTGCATAAAGGGGCGTATGGATGTCGATCAAATTCGATAATCTGTAAACTTTAGTTTTGATTATGATACTCAATTTTGATTATTTAGGGCTATAATGATCGGATTAGGAGAAGTATATAAGCTGATTAAATAGAGGAATGGAAATAATCTCAGGCTTTAATCAAGTGATTGTGACTGAATTTGAAGTTTAAAATTACATTGATCACTTTCAATATATGGAATATTGTAAACATTGATAAATATATAAGTTTATAACCATGAGCTCTAAGCTAATCTTGAAGCTTATATATTGTACTTGAACTGTGGATTGTAAGTTGTAAATTTGCATATCACGCATACGAATTCAATGATTGAAGCTTTATGTTTACTTTCTGTAGCTTAAGCATGCACCGAAGCTATACCAGAGACTGTCAGGACCCAACGTCACACCGCGATTCAGCTCTGACCGCTATCATTTCTGCAAGGAGGACTTTGAGTTCACATGGGTTCGAACCACTGATTTCTCCAGCAAGAAATCCATTGGTCAGTCATGCACATTATGTTTGGAATTTGAAGAACCACATTCGGCGTTAAAAAGTTTCACTAGCTTACCTGTTTACAGTAAAGAACTCATAATGTTGACTCTACAAGACGGGAAAGAGTTTCATTCGTCTTCTGATATAGTTCCACTCGCAAAAATTCCACCAGAGTCAAACTTACCATACGAGATCCTATTTCAACTCAACTCTTTAGTTCAAACTCAAAAGCTAAGTCTTGCTTCGGTCAATAGTGAGCTAATCGAGTTCATAGTCAATCAAGATCAAGATTCTGTAATGACGGTTTTGAAAAGAATGCATAAAACACATACCACTTGCTACGACCCCATCTCATATATCCTGGATAAAGTCAAAACCATGAGGCAAACAGTCAAGATCCCGTCATCTGGTAACAGCAAGTCAGCAAGTCAAAACAAGATTATGAACATTCATAGAGTCTATATCACTCCTACAAAGATCTACTGTTTGGGTCCAGAACTTGAGGCTTCTAACTACATTGTGAAACATTATTCTGAATATGCTTCTGATTTTTTAAGAGTAACGTTCGTTGAAGAAGATTGGGGTAAGCTTCTACCGAATGTTATTTCAGTGAGCCTTCAACAAGGAATCTTCTCAAAGCCTCTGAAAACCAAAGTGTATGATCGCGCTCTTGATATTATGAGAAACGGGATTTGTATAGGATCAAAAAAGTTTGAATTTTTGGCATTTTCTGCAAGTCAACTCCGGTCAAACTCTGTCTGGATGTTTGCTTCTAACGAGCACGTGACAGCTGAAAGTATAAGAAATTGGATGGGATGTTTTACTAGTATTCGAAGTGTATCAAAGTGTGCTGCAAGAATGGGTCAACTGTTTAGCACTTCTAAACAAACCATTGAAGTGCCACCTCATCATGTCGAGATTATCCCTGATATTGAAGTCAAGACCGATGGTGTTGACTATTGCTTTTCAGATGGTATCGGGAAAATCTCACTTTCTTTTGCTAAAGAAGTTGCTTCAAAATACGGTTTGAAACATATCCCTTCAGCTTTTCAAATCCGATATGGTGGTTATAAAGGAGTTATTGCGGTTGATCGAAATTCCTTCAAGAAACTCTCTTTACGTAAAAGCATGCTCAAATTTGACTCAAAGAACCGTATGCTAAATGTCACAAAACACAGTGAATCACAATCATGCTACTTTAACCGTGAAATTGTTACTCTTTTGTCAACTTTAGGAGTTAAAGACGAGGCCTTTTTGGCATTACAAGATGCACAACTTCGGGTTATAAATGCAATGCTGTATAGTACTGATGATGCACTCATGGTTTTAGATGGTTTGGGATCTTATGATGTAAAAGACATTCTTGTAAAGATGCTGCTTCAAGGGTACAAGCCGAATCGTGAACCATACCTCTCAATGATGCTTTTGTCACACCATGATAACCTACTCGTGGATCTTAGAACCAGATGTCGGGTCTTTGTCCCAAAGGGTCGGATCCTTGTTGGGTGTTTGGATGAATCTGGGGTTTTGGATTATGGTCAAGTTTATGTCAGAATCACGCTGACCAAAACAGAACTCAAATCTCGGGAGCAAAAGTACTTTAAACAGATGGATGAGATGACATCGGTGGTGATGGGGAAGGTTGTCGTTACAAGAAATCCTTGCCTTCACCCTGGAGATGTTAGAGTCCTTGATGCTGTTTACGAGATTGCATTAGACGAGAAAGATTATAAAGATTGCATCGTGTTTCCTCAAAAGGGAGAACGGTAATTACTTCCTTTTGTATCGTACTTTGCTTTGTATGTTGTACCTAGAGGTAGTAAAATGAGCGGTCGAGTTCGGGCCAAACTCGTTAGTTTTTACCGATTTGATTCGTTTATATTCTAGCTAGTTTTATAAGTTTTACCAAGTTGACCCGATTCCTCTTTGGCTAGTACTTCTGGTTTTACCCATTTGACCCGTTTTAGTTTTAGCTAGTTTTTCTAGTTTTACCGTTGCCATTTAGCTGCTTTTTCAAGTTTTAGCGGTTTTCGTTTTAGCTAGTGCTTTAAGTTGTTATGACCCGTTTGAGATAAAATATAAACCGAATCTTATAAAAATAACTCATAATTGCCTTTTTGCATTTTACAGACCTCATCCAAACGAATGCTCTGGTGGCGATCTTGATGGTGATTTGTATTTCGTTAGCTGGGATGAATCTCTAATCCCTTCTCGAACCGTTGACCCAATGGACTACACGGGTCGGAGACCACGTTTAATGGACCATGATGTTACGTTAGAGGTAAGTCAACATAATTCCAAAAACTGACATTTCTACCAAAAAAATTTCATACAAGAACTAAAATCAAATCACCAAAACTCCTTACAGGAAATCGCGAAGTTTTTCGTGGATTACATCACAAGCGACACACTAGGTGGCATCTCAACTGCACACTTGGTCCATGCGGATCGTGAACCCGAGAAAGCATTGAGCCCAAAATGTCTTCAACTGGCTACACTTCACTCAATGGCTGTTGACTTTGCAAAATCCGGTGCTCCAGCCGAAATGCCACGGTCTTTAAGACCACGTGAATACCCCGACTTCATGGCTAGGTGGGACCGACCCATGTACATCTCCCAAGGACCACTCGGAAAACTCTATCGAGCCACCAAAGAATCCCATCATCTAGACAATGCAGCCTCAGCTTACTCAACTCAAGCCATCATAGATTCTTATGATCAAGACCTTATGGTCGATGGCTACGTTGACTTTATCGAGACCGCATTGACCCATAAAGAAATGTACTTAGACGCTCTCACGAGCTTGATGAACTACTACGAAGCGGAAACCGAGGATGAAATTCTAACTGGAAACATACGAAATAAATCGTCTTACTTGCAGCGGGATAACAGGAGGTATGGCGAGACGAAAGATAGGATACTGGTGGCGATTAAGTGTCTGCACAGGGAGGCGAAAGGGTGGTTTGAGGGCAGTTGTGTGGCGGAAGACCACCAGAAGCTGGCGGCAGCGTGGTATCACGTGACGTACCATGTGGATTACTGTAAGGGGAGTGTTAAATGCCTTGGGTTTCCGTGGATCGTTGGTCATGTTTTGTTGGATATCAAGTCGATCAACAGCAGGAACATGATGATGTGAAGATTGGTACAGGTGAAGGTTAATTGTGTTGTGATCTTGTTGATTTGTAATGTGTTTGGGAATTAGATGGTTGTAGTGTGTTTGACAATGATGGTGGTGCCTTCGGGTTATGCTAACTGTTATCATTTTAGAAGGAAAAAAAAGATGTTTTGTTTAGTTTTTAAGCGAGCCGAGCTCGAGTGTATATTGTCGGCTAGGCTGGTTAATAAACTTATAAACTCGAGTTTGTAAGGTTGGGCTAGGCCAGTAAATAACCTATAAACTTGAGTTTGGTTCGCTTATTATTTTATAAAATATATGATTATTTTATTTACTTATATAGTTATATTTATATTTTTTTGTTATATATAGTAGGACATACATGCACATAGATATTGGTTTTTTAATTGTAATTTTATAAAATAATAATAAAACATATCTAGTAAAAGTAAAAGTTTTACTTATAGAGTGGAGATCATAATATAAAGTGAAAATTGCAAAAATGGTGCCACGGTTTGATAAATTTGATCCTTAGAAATTTAAAATTGCAAAAATAATCCAAAATTTTGAGAGATGTTTGTATGTTTAGCCACATATGTTGTCCATTTCTTGGATCATCGACGGTTGTTTCTTGCAACAACGATCGTTAATTTGAAAATCACTTATGACGCCATGTAAGTTTTCTACTGAACGTATCTGGCCGGATATAAGGAGAAATCAACGACAATGATGAGAAACTACAAACCGAAGAAACTTCCAGCGAACTGCAAATCTGTCTGTTGATTATAAACCATTGGTTTCAGTGTTACCGGAGTTGATGGTGCTGTTGGAATTCGACCAACGATCGTTTTTTTTCGTGGCTCAACGACCGGTACAAACTCCCACCAACAATAAATAATTAAATATGCTAGAATTTGTAGTCGTCAAAGTTCGTGGTTGAAGAAGATGGCAGATGGAAGTGGAGTTTTAACAAAAATCGTCTTTATGATTTGATTATTGCAGGTCTAGTCCTTATAGTTGTTAAAAAGTAAAGAACATAATAGTAGGTACTAAACTTACAACCATCTCTCAAAAGTTTGGATTATATTTGTAATTTTTAAAATTTGAAGACCAAATTTGTAATATGCGCAAACCACAAGGATCATTTTTGTAATTTTCTCTAATATAAATAACATTTCGTTGTATGATTATATGAATTGAAAATTTGTTTAGGCTTGTGAGTTTGAATAAGCTCGTATTTTTTAACTTGCATCTCTTATTTTATGTTATATATTTGTATCTATTTGGTTAGGGATGTGTCTAGTTTTGATCAGTTTTGATAAAAATCTAGTTAAAACCGATAAACTATGGTTATTTGAACAGATAAACCAAACCAAACCAAACCGGACAAAAAAAACTAGGTTTTGACGGTTTGGAGTGGTTTATATTAAAGTAGCATAGCATTTGATATTCGAATGTTTAGTAAAATGGTAAGCTTTAAAAATAATGATTTTTTTTTTACTTTTTAAATATTAAAAGGTTTACGTAAAAAAATGATACCACTATTTGGTAGCTTTAATAGTTTTTGTGAATTATATACGTGAAAGAGCTTGTTTATTTTCACGTTTTTCTAAAATCATATGGATTAAAACTACTTATATATTATTTTCTAATATCTTTATCGGTTCGGTTTACCCAACTTGTTTAAAATCGTAAACCATATCGTTGAACCCGCCTTTCAAGCCATAAGCTAAAACCCGACCCAATTCACTTCTAAACCGGCCTATTTCAATTGACCTCTTAAACCAGTTTCAACAATTTTCAACCATCCACGCCACACCAGATGTTTTGGTTGTTGACACTATAAGGTTCTATAAGTAAGTTTTCCAATACTCGAAGGGTCTTTCCTGATTACTCTAAACTCAATCACGCCATCTGAAACTTATAGCACACGAAAAACATGACTACCAAAAGCCCCGGCAACCCGAATCCTCCGCTCCGGCGTCGCCGCCGGTCAACCACCAGTTGACCACCGCACCTCCGGCGATCCGACGTCATAATGCCGGGACCAGGCCCACACATGATGTATGCCCTAGGCACAGGTCAAGCTCTCATGAGCATTTCCAATGGCAGATTCAGCCCTCACCACTGCATCATTTACGCCCTCAACGCCTTCTTCGGCCCCGATATCGGCTCCTTTATCGAGTGGCTGACGTCCACCGTCGGCTTAGGTGGTGTGTTCGGATCATCCGTCGAGAGTTTCGTTCACGATCCTTTGTTGTACGTTTTGATCCTCGGAATCCCCCTTTCGTTGCTCTACAATCGTGGTTCTCGATTGTTTATCTCCAGAGGCTATCTCGATTCCGTCTCAGGGGTTAGTGTTTAATCAGTTAGTGTAATTTGGTGTTTGAGTGATCTTGTGGTTGAAGTTCAATTGATGCCCTAAAATTCAAGTTCAACATGTTGTGATTATGTTTTTGTTGTTTTGTTCCAGGTTCCACTTACTGTGAAGCAATGTTTGTTGTTGATATCAGCTGGTTCTTTATCTCATTTCTTCCTAGATCACCTGTTTGAGGTAGTATTTGACTACATGTTTACTGGAGAATGTATATATTTGACTACATATTTACTGGAGAATTTGTATTGTTTGAGTTGCTAGTTGATCAATGATCATGTTGTTGTTGATTAGAGGAGTTACTTCAAGATAAAGTTACCATATATGAATGAACTACACACTAACAATTCACTAATTCAGTAATACAAACTGATTACTTTAGAAATTGTTGTAGTCGGGATGACCACCCTATCTGCCACCGGCTATTGTGCGTATCTTGGATTCAACCTCATCGGTTGGAGTCCTTAGAAACAACGTACAGTTGCACAATCTAGTACTAAGGGTGTGTATCCTGCATTCGTGCTCTCGTTCTAGTGCTGCCGAGGTTCCTGGATTGTGTGTCTGCTCTCTAATGCTCTATAGTGTCACCAAATTTGTGCTACATATCTAGAAGTCAATCTCTTGTTTCGTTAAAGAACGAAACACCTTTAGATTGACTTGCATTTATTTGTGATATACTGATATGATGCTTGTCGGCTCTTCATGTTTGCTATGTTCCTACTTCAGTTCAAATTGCTGATTTTATGACCACATGTTGTCTTCCTCAGTCCTCTCTGTTTGGTACTCTTCGGTCCAAGTTTCATGTTGCTATGAACGTTTAGCTTGTGAGGCATATTAGAGTAGTTATTGCAACAGTTTCTACAAGATACAGTTAGTATTAGGGGGTAGTTAGTATGTGGTTTACTTGATTTGGTAGTTTTCTATTGGTACTTAGACTTGATGCAAGTCAGACAATGCTTATATGCAGAGAATATGTAACACAACATACTCACATGTAATCTTTATTTTAAAACCTTTATTGTCCAATAATAATGCAGGAAAACGGGCACTCAACCATGTACACCTGGATACTGAGTACGGGTTGGTGGAAAGGCCGAGCTCCGGTCAATCCAGATGCAGTTGTTGTAGTCGGGTTCTTATGTACCTGTTTAATCCTCGGTTTCATTCGCATAAACAGGTGGGTTCGCTTATTTTGTTTTTCTCTTTGTCTTGTGTTATTTATGGCATGATCTTTCAATTTTGTTTACTTTCATTAATAAACTGCAGGGTGAAGCCTGAAAGATCCTTGAAAAAACAATCAGGTAACTCTGTTAAGCTTCTGATAACAATTGCTAGCATGTACTGTTTATGGTGTGCAAGCCAGATATATTTGGTGAATCCACCAAGACCAGCTGTTGGTGAAGAAGCTGATCTTGGAGTCATTTTGTTTTTAGCTGTCTATTTCTTCCTTCCACACGCATTATGCATCATGTCTATGAACCCACATGAACCTGAACGACTCCCTCTTTAACGGGATTACTTGTTCAACACACGCAAAATGCAATCTTTTGAAATGAGAAGAGAAACATTATGAAATTTGTGTAGCAGAAATGCGTTATTTCATCGTAAAATTTTATACTTTTCGGTATGATCAAACCTGGGAATTGGTTAGAAAAGCAACACATAAGAGCATCTGCAACCAAGGTTTAAAAGTACGGAATCGAGCATTGAGGAGTTTTTCCCTTCGCCTCATATTACATTAGCTCTCTTATTATATTTAGACTCATTTTAAAAACATTTATTTCGCTACAACTACATCCATTTTTTATACTTATTTCTCAAACCATATCGTAACCTGACTGTGACATAACTATTGGGTATGAGAAAGGTGAAATGTAGGCAAACTTTATCTCTACTATATATAGACGTTTGTTTTTATTAAACAAAATAAAATAATATGTATTGTGTGTTTATGAGCCTTGCCACCATCCATTTGTTTTAAGTTTGCAAATCCAGACGTGACCAAAAAAGCATCCAATAAACGAGCTCCGCCAATTGTGATGTTCGAAATTCAAACGACACGTTATGAGTTGAAGTCGCTCTAATGTGAGAGGCGACGGATGGATGGCATCGATTCTTGTTCGAATGAATGCAATGGATTCTTGTTCGAATGGTCTAACAAGTGGTTAAAGGTTTAGTTTTTAGAGGCTGGGGAGTGTCTCTCAAGGACATGTGAACATGTCACATGTGGTTGAACTGCCTTGGGGTCATGGAGTTGTTAAAATCATTTTCAATACGAGCAACTTGTTTTAATTGGCCCGAAATATTAATATATTTTCTAGATGCGGAAACATAAATAAATGGACTTTTATTTTCGATAAGACGACAAGGTAAAAAACTTCTATGGTTGACTTTCTTTTGTTTAAAGTAATCATTTTATTTAACTTAAAATAGATTTTATATTGTTTTACTTCGAGATGCTTTTCTTAAACATGTTAATGGACTGGTGATCATAATGACACGTCTTAAATAGCTACGAATGTGCGTCTAAATTAACTAATTATACCATGTGTATGTATAAGTTATAACAGTGTATCTTTATTAATTACAACAATGACGGTTATCCAAATCATTTATGTCTGACACATGAATGAATTTTTTTGATTATAGTAGTGTGTCTAAACCATTGCAATAGTACATACAAAACTCTCTTTTTATGTAAGGACATTTGTATCTACACACTAAAAAATACATGTGTTTGTTACAAATCACCTAGTACATAACAGTCCATAATCTTTATGTGCTTTGTTAAGAATGCTACTATTAAAATTATTTAAAACACCATGATCATTGTTACTTGGATAAGTGATAGGTTGCATATTGTCATTTCAACGTCAAGTATCGATATAGTTCACGTGTTGATATGATGTTAGAAGATATCTTTGTCTAAACCCAATGTAAATGGTCCTTCATTTATGGTTGAAATAACTTGTAATGTATTTATCAAAAGTCTTTATTAGAATTTGTTTTCTTTCAATTCTGGGTACATACGCAACAACTTGCTGCTACTCACATAACATCCACATCCACTTGATTAAAATATATATTTAACAAAAACCCAAAGCCGATATGAACACATTTATTAAGGGTGTTTGATTCATGCATAACACTCTGTATTCACATTATTCAGTCAATCAAATTAAGTTAAGAGATGTCCTTAATACAAATTTATATGTATTTTAGTATTAGTATGTGTATATGTGTGTTTTAATATGTTTGTATACAACAAAATTATCTTTTAATATCCTTGTATAGCTATTTCAATACGTTCCGTTACCCAAAAAAATAAAGTAAAAAATAAAAATAAAATAAACTTTTGATGTGCATGTATAACTCTTTTAATACAACTTTACACATATTTTCAAAAAGAAAATTAGAAGGGTTTGATTAGTATATGAGAGTTGTACACCTGTCCGTATAGCAGTTCCCATTAAGAAAGTGATATACACACAAATGGACTTTTTTGTCAAGGTGTTTTTGTCAAAAAAAGGAGGCATTGTACATAACAGTGTAACGCCTTCACATATCTTAATTTATCTCACGTTTTTCCAAAGCTAAATTTGGTAATTTTTCTCTTGCGTTACGCGTTGTGCTAAAATTTGGTAGTTTTTCTCCGTGTCACATGGCGTGAGTTTGATTGTTATCACCTCTACTCGCCGAAATCCATAAAAGCGAGTGCCGAAATCAGTTCTGATATCAAAACTGGTAACAAGCTTTTTCGTTCATAATCAGTTCGGTTAATCAAGATATCGCAACGGTAATTACACTCGCTTTATACCATATGATACAAAAAAACACTCAATTTTGAATGCAACTTTATTTGAATATCTTTTTATTCTTATAAAAGATTATTATCAAAAGAATTTCACTTTTCTCTTATATTAATTAATTACATTAATTGTTAAATATTAATTAATTATTTTTTAAATTACTTTTAGATTTTTAATAAATTAAGAAAAAGATATGTTTATTAATGTTATTAAAAATAATTTTTATAAAATATGAAATTTTCTAAAACATCAAACTTTTTAAAAAATATTTAATATTATAAAATATATGTTTTTAAAAGGTAACTTTTTTATAAAAAATAATTAAATCTGATAGTTATAATAAGAAAAAATTTAAAAATGACATTATTTAAACTATTTTTTTTGAAACAATATGTTTATTTGGAAAAACAAAACAAAAATGTTTAAAAAGTTGATATCATTGTTTTATTACTTACAACATATACACTTATGTAATTTCAATCATATTTTATATTAAAATATAGTATTATAATTATTAATTTTTATTCTATTTAATGTTTTATTTAATAAGCATATGTAATACATGGGTTATTAAAATTATTGTTATATATATATATATATATGTTATATATATGTATATATATATATATATATTAGAGTGTTGACAACTAACATGATTTATATTTTTATAATAGTTAAGGAACAAAAGATTACATAAAATCACAATTAATTAGAAAATGATAAATGTTACTATTAAACTTCTGAGGTAAAACTATGATATAATTGAAGGACCAAAAATGTCATTTCATAAAAAAACTTGTGGCCAAAAACCAAAAACATAAATGTACATCGTAGCACTCAAGTTACACTTTAATACATAAATATATAAATATAATATATGATATAATACTAACTTCGTCGGCAAACTTTTCAAAGAATTATAAAAGATCAACAATTTAACTTTTTGTCAATGGGGCTGAAGATTTCTAAAGGTTACCCTTTAGTAGTTTTAAATGTAGTTTGGTTAAAAATATCGATAGCATTTAAACTTTCAAATTTTGACTTTTCTTTTGATTGCTCATTTTTCTTTCAAGAAACTATATTAATTAGACCTAACTACTTATTCTCTTTTCTCATTTGTTTATTATTTCATTAGGCTTTTAATGTTAACCTAAATGTATAAAGCTAAGCTTGTAATTAATAAAAGATAGTGAAAAAAAAACAACTTATAAACATCAATTACAAAGAAAAGGTTAAAAGACTTGTTTATTTGTGCTGAAGTTGGTTCTTGTTTAAATTACTATAATATTAATTATATCAGCATATGAATATTAAACATGCCAGTCTAAAACACGACGTTCACGGGTTATGTTGACATCTTTCGCAAGAATAAATATATATTGTCTTCAAGTTTACTTATAGAAGGTTAAAATACAAAGTGCTAAAAACATACAAGGGCTATAGAGTTATCAGGGCGCACCACTCTATTAGGGGGAGGGGTACTTTCATCACGCCATAATTACGCACAAAAGATACTCGATCACACAACTTATGTTTATGTTTACACATAATAAATAATTATGCAACATTTATAAGTAATTATGTGAGTTAAATGATAATTACATAAATTATATAAAACTCAACTTGGCCCCTCTGGCACTTTCGACAAAGAAGTTTGAACGTAGAGACTGCACTTTGGATCACAATAGGTGGAGTCTCTAAAAGCTATATGTATATTTTACGCAACTTATGTTTATGATTACGCACAATAATAATTATGCAACTTTAATAAGTAATTGCACAATTTATTTGATAATTACGCAAAATAACAATCATGCAAGTTATATGCATAACACATTAATTTTTATAATACACACAACAAATTGTCGTAAAAAAGTCATATGCATTGATAAAACATGAGGAAATTTGAAAACTAAAAAAAGCAACAATTATAAACTATATACATCAGATTTTTTTTTCATGCATGATAATTAATTTTCTGATGTGTAATAATTTAATTCTTTGACATCAGTCATTGATTACTTAATTCAATGGCTCATATGCGCTTTACATATTTTTTTGTGTGGAAATAACATTTTGTATTTTAAACTTTCTTTACTTATTATTAATTTGTTATAAACAATAATTTCTAGACCTTTTAAGATAAATACAACACAACCTATATCCTATACATGGGATTTAAACTTGTAATGTTTCTGTAGAAGGGCACACCACATAACAAGCAAGATTATCTTTTCATTACATATTGATAATTACATTAATTAACTATACCTTACAATGCGTTCAGTTTTCGTCACCTTCTCCTACCTTCACCGTCATCAACTCACCCCTCACTGTAACAACACTGTCACCCGTCACCGTTGCCTTCTTCGTCAACAAACTACAACCATCAATTAACGCACCCTAACCGAAAAAATAAAAAACCTAAAGAGACATGTATTGTTGGAGTCTTTTGGTTTTGGTGACTGAAACATAAGAAAACATATTATGTCTAGCATGTATCTAACAATTTAAAAAACGATTTAATTTGAAAAAAAATGTGAAAGTAAAAGAAAAAATGTAATTTAAATGAAAATAAACATACACAAAATAAAAAAATAAAAAAAAATAAAAAAAACAAACAAAAAAATATGTGTAGACGTTTTAACTCACGTCTAATGTTCAATTGGCCTTTGACCTACCAGTATTTACCGATGTGTATTTATACTTTAAATTGTGGTATCTACTTAATTTTAATATGGTACTTTTGGAGTATATCTGATTATTAATCATCTAGAAAATTGTAAAATAAAGAATTCAAATCATTTACAGATAAACACCATTTTGAGCTTAATCACGTTTTCTTGCTTTATTGAAAAAATAATCGTTTTCTTTATTTAACATATCCATCTTGTCATCATCCATTTTGCCACATGGATATCTAATTAAATAACCACAATTTATTGGTTTTAACAAGTGTATTGTTGATTACTTCATCGTAATACTTACACTTATAAGTGTATGCATTAAAATAATTTAATATATGTATGGACGTACGCTTTGATAAAAATATGAAAAGGTAGCTTTAGATCAAATCTACTCGTTAATTTATTCGTTTTAAAAATTTAAAATATAAAATGAAACTATTATACAGTGAGAAGATTTGATCTAAAGCTATATAAGTCTTTAACATGTTTTTTTATAATGTTTTTTTCAATTATAAAATATTTTTAATATTTGAAACTTAATTATTATTCCGACCCCCACATCTTCTCTCATATTACTTTCTTGACATATAAAAATTCGATAATAACTCGATTGAATAGTTTAGTAGTCCAATTTAAGAAAAAATATGAATGAGTGATTAAATTTAAACATTTTGAAACTTGATTATTATTTATATTTTCCCAATATTCGAATTGTATATACTTTTATATGAACTATTAATTTATCTCATATATATAAATGAATTATCTTCTTATAACTCTTTTATTCACAAATTAGCCCAAACTTAAACGAAATTTGAGTTTTTCGAACTCGAATATTTTTTCTTAATTATAATTTGAATTTTAATTATTGTTTCCTTTTAACAATTTAATAAGTGAAGTGGCCCAACTTTGATTCGATAAACACCTCATATTTCTAATAACTTTATTTAGTTGTTTACATTAATTTTTTTTATTTATAGGGTAAAATTTAAAATTAAATTGACTTGAGGGGTTAATAAATTAAAATTTTGACATTAAGGTTACCCGCCGGTGTGACCGGCGAGGTCTCTTTTCTTAAAAAACGAGCCCTGCAAGATTCTACACCGTTTGTCTTTTTTCTTAAAACCCGCCGGTGCCACCGGCGAGTTCTGGCGTTGACTTGACTGGTCTATCGTCGGTTTCTTTGTGACAATGACTGGTCTGTATATAATAATTTATGTAATTATTAATAGATAGAATAATTTTGGTTTGATTATATATGGAACTTGAATATCATTTTGTTAATAGTGTGCATCGTTAGTTGTAATTTTTACTTTGATCTGTGGTTTCATCTATTTATATGATTTTGTAAATAACTATATATATAAAATTAGATTATATTAATTTTTTGCAAGAATTTTGCGACTGAATTGCAACAAGAAACTGGTCACGCAAGAGGTGGTCGCAAATTAAACTGGCAGTGGTAAATCAGTCGTAAAATAGACAATGACTGGTCTATGGACGGTTTCTGACTTTCTGTGTGACAAGACATTAATGCCCAAGAACCCGCCAATGGGACGGGCGAGTTCTTAGGTAAATTAGGGTTTGGTCCGGACTATTTTTTTACTTTTTTTACTTTCATATTATATAAACCACCTCATTTCTTTCACAACACACAACTTCATTTCACAAAACAAACATCTTTCATATTATATAAACCACCCCATTTTCTTTCTTTGATAGCTTTTAAATATTCCAGTCATAGACCAGTCATTGTCACACAGAAACCGACCATAGACCAGTCAAGTCAACGCCAGAACTCGCCGGTGGCACCGGCGAGTTCCGAGGAAAAAGACAAACGGTGTGGAATCTTGCAGGGCTCGTTTTTTTAAGAAATGAGACCTCGCCGGTCACACCGGCGGGTACCCCTAAGGTCAAAATTTTAATTTATTTACCCCACAAGTCAATATATTTTTAATTTTTACCCTATAAATAAAAAAAAAATCTGTTTACATCTATAATACCACATCTAGTAATATCGATGACTTCTGTCATAGATACAATTTCACAAAAAACCTTAAAGTTTTAAAAGTTACAACTTTAACCCATAAACTACATATAACTTAACGTTTATGCTATTATTTTACTAATCGGATATTGTTAAAAACAAAGTTGTTTTTTAAATAAATTTTTGTGTGTAGTATGGTAGTAGTTTATATCCACTAACGGTAACATGCTGCTACCATAAAGAATGAAACAGATACTGACCGAATAAACATCACTACAATTATATAACTGTTTTCAACTATGCTATTATTTTACTAATCGGATATTGTTAAAAACAACGCTGTTTTTTAAATAAATTTTTGTGTGTAGTACTGTAGTAGTTTATATCGACTAACGGTAACATGCTGCTACCATAAATAATGAAACAGATACTGACCGAATAAACATCCCTACAATTATATAACTGTTTTCAACTATGTTTCGATATCCGGAACTAAGTCGTCACAACTTTATACATTTCTTTTATCTAGTTAAACAGTTAATATTACCTTCACATTACACGTACCAAAATTCACAGACGTATCACACCACACCACACGAACTCAGTTTACGATTTTATTATACTCCAAACGTAAAATAAAATAGAATTCAAATCTCGAATACCGAAGAGTTGAATACTTCGCGTGACACACCTAAAGAACATGGTGGAGATAACGTTTCAACATTCACCCATTTTGTAAAACACAAAATACATCGAAAACAATTCACAACCAATGCCACATGATCATGTGTATGTAGGTGACATGCTTAGTGTGTTTATATACACACAAAAACACACACAACAGTTTCACGCATATATAGAAAAAGAGTGAGAATACAGCTCCGATAATCGACAAAAATGGCCGCCCGAAGAATCTCCGGCGTTATCTCTCGTTCGCTTTTGCTCCGACCACTTTCGTCTTCGATCGTTTCTCGAGGTCAGATTGTTCAAAACAATATTGTTTGTTGATAATATCATGTGGGTATTGGTTCTTTAATCATCTTTTATAAGTGGGATTCCATGTGTTCGATGAAAGTCCTCAGTGAAAAGAATCGTTGATAAGTTGGTTTTCACTGTTGATTTCGATTTACTGATATATATGGTTATTTGGGATGTTTGTTGATGAGTGTGAAGTTGTAGGCAGAGTGATAACCAGCTTAATGTTTGATAATCTTAAAAAAAGTTTGATATTTGATGATTTTAAAGACGTTGAAAGTTGAAAGTAGCCCTTTTGTTGGTAGATTTTGGATCTTGAGTTCTTGATCATGTTTTGATGTTAATCCATGTGCTAGTGTCACCAATTTTGAGAACAGAGAGGGGATTCTTGTTGAATTTAGTTGGGTTTGAAAAAAGATGCAAACTTGATGCAGATTGTGTTCTTATCTTTTGTGATTTGTGGTTGTGATGTTGTTATTGACATGATACCTATAACCTACCCGAAGATGCAATTGGAAAAGTAAAGTTAAAGAGACTTTTGTTGGTGGGACTGTCTTGATTAATGATTAGCTCCACTAAAATAGTATTATTGTTATTGTTATTATTTTTTAGTTTTTGTGTGTTTCATTATTTTCTGTCATATAATTGTCTGTTGAATCTTTTTTATTGAATATGAATAGTTTTCTTCTTTTCTTTTTACAGGAAACAGATCTAATTTAGGAGGTGCAGTACAAAGATTCGGTACTGCTGCAGCACTTGAGGAACCAATTACTCCATCTGTTCGTATTAATGACACTCAGCTTCTAATCAATGGAAAGTTTGTCGATTCATCATCCGGTAATGTTTTGCTTTATTTGTATATATTGATCACACATGCATGAGCTCCAAATTGAATTTGGTTTTCTAACAAGAACTTACAGATTTTATATATCAATTCAGGGAAGACGTTTCCAACCTTGGATCCGCGTACAGGGGAAGTCATAGCCAATGTTGCTGAAGGCGATTCAGAAGATATTGATCGTGCAGTTGCTGCGGCTCGCAAGGCCTTTGATGAAGGCCCATGGCCTAAAATGACTGCTTATGTAAAAAATTGAAAACTTTTTTAGTAATGTGTGTTATATTCTTTTGTGACTTGTAAGTTGAAGGTGTTCTTCTATATGAACTTTCTTTTCTGAATGTTGCAGGAGAGATCACGTATACTGCTAAGATTTGCAGATTTGGTTGATAAACACAACGATGAGCTGGCAGCTCTCGAGACATGGAACAATGGGAAGCCTTATGAACAATCTGCTAAAACAGAAGTACCAATGTTTGCACGTCTATTTCGGTATTATGCTGGTAAGTATTCATGCAATTGAATATATATATGATATATAGTGCAACTTGTGCATAAGGTACATATTATGTCCGTGAAACTTTCAGGTTGGGCGGATAAGATCCATGGGTTAACGGTTCCTGCAGACGGCCCTTACCATGTGGAAACTTTGCATGAACCAATTGGGGTTGCGGGTCAGATCATTCCATGGAACTTTCCTCTTCTTATGTTTGCTTGGAAAGTTGGACCCGCCCTTGCTACTGGCAACGCTATTGTTCTAAAATCAGCTGAACAAACTCCATTAACAGCTCTTTATGCTGCAAAATTGCTCCATGAGGTTGCATAGACTTTTGATTATTGGGAAACTAAGAGGTGGCAATGGGTTGTGTTGTATCACAAATGAGTTAAAATAAAAACACTATATAAAAGGGAATGATTAAATAGGGTCGAATGTGTTAAATGTCCGAAGTCTTTTTTATATGTGTACAATCTCCTAAATCTATAGGTTATTATCATACATCATTTTTTTTGGGTATTCATAAAAAAGAGGACCAAAAAGTGTTTCCTGAATAAACGTAACCTGATCCGGTGCGTTTTGACCTGTATTAAACATTACCACTTTAAGTGAAACCTGTTTTGACCCATTATACAACCTATGACTCAATCATCTTGTCACCTTTTGTTGCTATGGCTAGACTGTTACTTTACAATCTTTTTATGGATTTTATATGGTTAGATTATTTTGCTATATACATAAATGTTTTCTTGTGTAGGCGGGTCTTCCTCCCGGTGTTCTTAACGTGGTTTCAGGCTACGGTCCGACTGCTGGTGCAGCTCTTGCTAGCCATATGGATGTGGATAAGGCAAGTAATTGATATCTAAATCCTTATGCCATGCTCATTAGCATCAAGTTAAGCATCTAATTTAACGACTTAATGCTTGAATTTGCAGATTGCTTTTACCGGATCAACAGATACTGGTAAAATTGTGCAAGAATTGGCTGCGAAAAGCAATCTTAAGCCAGTGACTTTAGAGCTTGGAGGGAAATCACCTTTTATCGTGTGTGAAGATGCTGACGTTGATAAGGCTGTAGAACTAGCACACTTAGCTCTCTTCTTTAATCAAGTGTGTATTTTATGCATACATATATTTGATTTTTATTTTATCTCATATTATGTAAAACACAAGAGCTGATTTCTGGTAATTGGGTCAACTCTAGGGTCAATGTTGTTGTGCGGGTTCTCGTACATTTGTTCATGAGCGTGTTTATGATGAGTTTCTGGAGAAAGCAAAAGCACGGGCTCAAAAACGTACCGTTGGTGATCCCTTCCAAAAGGGCATTGAACAAGGGCCTCAGGTAAACAACTTTCCACAACTTGTCTGGGTTAATTAAACGGGTTGTTCTCTAAGTGGGTTGGAGTTTTTGATGTAAATAACTGATGTGTTGAATACAATTACATAATATATTATCGCAATAATAAGCTAAACTCTTTCTAATAGAGCAATCTGAAATGTTTTATGCATCTGAACACATTTCAAATGACATTTGACCCGCTTGACCGTTTAACTCATATGACTGTTTTCTTTACGTTTATTATTTAGCTAAACCCATCTAACTCATGTATGATAAAACATGATCAGATCGGCCCATTGATATTAAATGGGTCAAAATTTCCAATTGTATTTAACCTCATGAAAAATTTTCAGATTGACTCTGAGCAATATGAAAAAGTTCTACGTTACATAAAATCTGGAATCGAAAGCAATGCTACCCTTGAATGCGGAGGTGAGAAAATCGGCTCCAAAGGTTTCTACATCCAACCAACTGTTTTCTCTAATGTTAAGGTACTATGTTCTACCAACATGCCTTGGTTTTGCTAAAATGTATCAAAGTTAATCAGCATTACTTATAAAATTGTCTTTTTAAACAGGATGATATGCTGATAGCTCAAGATGAGATCTTTGGCCCTGTTCAAACCATCTTGAAATTCAAGTAAATCACCACATAATCCTCAAAAAAATGTCTTTATTATGGTGGTATTTTGCATTGCATTTTGAAAGTGATTATATGATCGCAGATTATTGATTTCCATCGTTTGGTTACAGCCAAACTGATTTCAGTATCATTTTCCAAACAAAGTTGATTATCTAATAATCACAACTTCAGATAGCACAACCATATCCAAAGTCCAAACACCATCTCTACTGTCTTTTTTGTTACAACTGATTATCTGATTCTAATTAATCCCACTTTCAAAATGCAATGCCAAACACCCTTTTGTTTACAAACTCCAATACTTATAACTAATCTCATAATCTTGATTATTGGAACTTATGGAAGGGACCTACCTGACGTGATAAAAAGGGCTAACGCTACCCGCTATGGGCTTGCAGCTGGTGTATTCACCCAAAACATTGATATGGCTAACACATTGACTCGCGCATTGAGGGTTGGAACTGTTTGGGTGAATTGTTTTGATGTGTTTGATGCTGCAATCCCTTTTGGAGGATACAAGATGAGTGGTGTTGGAAGGGAAAAGGGTGTATACAGCCTTAATAATTATTTACAGGTGAAGGCTGTTGTTACCTCATTGAAAAATCCGGCTTGGTTGTAATTATGTGTTTTCTGGTACCATATGTTGCTTTGGTCGTGTCGTGTAATGAGAACAAGAATAATGTTTTTTTTTCTTTATGCTATTTGATCTTTCTAATAGTGTTTATTGAGTGATGATTGCAACGGGAGTTTGATTGGATATCAGGAGTCAAAGTAGACCATATGGTATTTTTAGTAAAGGGATGATTTGTGTTGATGGAAAATTAAACCGAGGATCACTTGTTTAGTCTATGCAAGATTGCAAGGTGATTTCTTAATCGTGCCAAAATTAGTCGGGTCTGCCCATGATGTCAACGAATGTTGTCATGATGTGTGGGATCGGAAATTTCAATTCCTTTGGTTTAGTTCTTTCACAAACCGAAAGAATTTTGAATTTTAGAAGTATCTCAGGTATCCTTTCCTATTCGTTGGCGTTTGTCCCTACTAGTACTTCTTCTCCCTTCTCCACATACAAACATTGACTAATGAAAGCATGGAGATTTTTATAAGAAGTTTATTCTACTCCAATTTCATTTGTTCTCTAACATATATATTATATGAATTCAGATTTAAATCCGATGAATTTAATGAACCAAACGTATTAAGAATGAAGTTTGATTGATAAAACCAAACACATCTTACATATGATATGTTTTTCATATAAGGTGTACAAAATGATGGAGAAATTCGCTTACATATAGCATTAGTTTCTCTCATTTACATCATAACATATATAGGCATCTAAGACAAGGTACTAGAAGTTCTAGAAAAATAAGAAATGCTAAAAGAACCATGGTTATTGTATTGATTTAAACGAGCATAAAAATTATCAACATATCATGTTCATTCACATATGATGATATGAGTAATTGAGTATGACATTCATGTGTAACTATGAAAAAACCAGATATGATCTCATCCTATAACTTGAAAAATTAATATATGTGTTTTAGGACTTTATAAAAATCATAAATTAGATAAATTTCAATCAAACAGATCACAAGTATCATGCTTTCTATTTGTAATTTGGCTTAGTAAGGTTGATTTGTCACCATGGAAAAAAGTATAGGGTTCAATTAGGCATTTCATGTTTATTCAGGACCTATTAAGTAATTCTTTAAAAGATGAGGGTTTCTTGAGACACTTTGCCTGTTAAATAACTCCTCAAACGAAGAACAAACCCTAGGTTCGATTCATAATAATTCTGAAGTTTTCTCTAATCCAATCAATCAGAACGACTTTGGATCATCGTAAGTTAATCGTATCTATTTGATGATCTTCGATCAATTGTGTTTGTTATCCATAAATTAGGGCTAGAAATTTGGGGATTTTCTCTTACTTTTTAGAATATGTGTTTGGAAGTGAGCAACAATGGCGACAACTGAACAGCCCAAAGCTGCAACTGAAGAAGCTAAAATTGATCTGTTTGAAGATGACGATGAGTTCGAAGAGTTTGAAATCGATCACGGTAATGTATCGTCTCTTGCTTGGGTTACAAGTTTTTGCGTTTTGGAGTTTTCTTACGATATCGTTGATGTTCTTTATTCTAAAGTAAAACTCAAGTGAATTGTTTGTAAGTTATAACTCAAAATTAGTTAAACTGAGGTACTTGTTCGATCATTGCTTGTAAGCTCTTCCACTTTTGAAATTCGATTAAGAGAATAAAACCCAATCATGAATGGATTAATTGAAAATTAACCTTAATATAGACTTTAGAGACCCTTGTAGTGGTACTGTAGTAGTAGTAGTGTGATGCATTTTGTTTTCTATGAGAGTTACTAGGGCAACTCCATTAGTAAAAAGCTTAGGTTTTTTTTTGTCTTTACTGTAAGCTGCAATAGAAGATGGCCTCACATGATTGATCAAGCTTAATGTATGTTGCTAATGAGTTTAAGGTTAGTTTGTGCTTAATAGAGTGTTCATTGGAAAGCTGAAATGAGAAATCGAATAATATAGCTCTAATATACAAGGGGTGGTACAATGGTAAGTGTTTGAGTTCGTCTGGCAAAGGTCTCATGTTCATTACCAGCTCCCACTGTTTTTATGTCTTTAACCCTTAGGGTACCTGCGGTGCTAGCTACATTAACTTGATCCTACGGTTAGCAGGGTGTTGGTAGGGACGTAGGGTCTGTTGTTCTGGTGATTTTTTTGGTAAAATGTTTTCACGTTTATAAAGAAATCAATTTAGCTCTTAAGCACTGAATTTGGGTAGCCCTTTAGTTATTCTGTATAGCTATTATGTTTTTATTAATGATTAGTACATTAGTAGCATCCGATATAGTTCCACCTATGTGATAATCTGTTTTGATATCTCATACATGCCTATGTTTTTAAACTATATGTTGCTGATGATTATGATGATGATGGGACTTGCAGAGTGGGATGTGAAGGAAGAAGGAAAGGAAGTAACTCAACAATGGGAAGATGATTGGGATGATGATGATGTGAATGACGACTTCTCCTTGCAGTTGAGGAGGGAACTGGAAAGCAATGTCGAGAAGAAGTGAAACATGTAGCTCTGTTTGCATAATCAAGATTGATCTGTCTTTTTCGGTATAAAATCTTATGCGCCTTTCATTTTAAGATTGTTGCTTTCACCAAATGGAAATATGAATTTCCTTTGGTTTTGGGACTGCGTTTGCATGTGGTGATAAGAACTTAATGATCATTGTGAATTTGTCTGTAAGAGGGTGTTTGGATACAATGCAAAAATTTACAACAACTATGAACATTTAGGCTTAATATATCGTATTTTGGGAAGCAGTTAAAAAGGAGTTTTTGCAACAAAGTTAACTCTTAAAAGTAGGGATGTCAACTGTGATGGGTTTTGGGTTTTGGGTTTTGGCTGGTTGAAGGAATGGCACAACCTGTACACCACATCTTTTTATTTGTCTAAAAAACACAAGCAGTTTAGCCCATCTATCTAAACGTGTTAAACAACTGGTGGGTTGTAATCAAATTGTAAGTGTAATTTAGGTTGGTGGGTTGTAAATTTTGGTTAAACGGGTTGTAAAGGTTGTGGTGATGTGTGGCTAAAGTGTCTAATTAAAAAGGCTAATTGATCCATCGAACAAGGCTCATGTATTAAAAGAGCTAGATGAATGTAGCAAAAGGTCCAAAAACATAATTCATTTTATGTCATGTTTTGCTGGATCATTGATTCTAGCTACCTGTTTGAATGGCTTCTAATGAAGTATTGCTTTTCAAATTAAAAAAATCATGTCATGTTTCATCATGTTGGAGTTTACATTCATCAATTTGGTTTTAGGCAAGTGTTTTATTGGGAACTGAGTGTAATATAAGTAACAATGAAAATTAAGAGTATAATTGATCAAACTGTTAGTATGATTATTATTGGTAAATGAGTAATAATTAGTATGACTAAATCCAATTTTTTACGAAGAGTAATATAACAAGAGTATTGAATATAAAAAACTACTCGAGGCATGTGGGAAAAAATAACTTTTCTAAAAGTTCACAAAAGAAAATTATTATAAACTTCACTTTAGGGGAGAACATTATATAAAAAGGTTCTAACACAGTAACACCCAATGAAAATGTAGTGAAAATTTGATAATGAAACCCTTGTTTTATTAAGATTCTAAGTTCTAACTTCTTATTAAGACAGAAAATAGTGTTGTAACTACTAGATAAAAACATTTTGAAAAAGGTTAAAGAGAGAAAACAGAATTTATAAAACTTTAATCCTTATAACCTTATTAACCCTTATTTTTCTTAGTATTCAGTGTCACAACCAAAAAGGATTTTCATTATTGGTTAATATATTTATTAAATGAAGCAGTCTTTAAATTTCTAAAAGTGAAGGTAAGTTTTATTTACATTACATTCTAATTTCTAGCCCCCTTCAATTTATATATATTAATTACTAAGTTACTAACTCTATTTAGCAACCGATATAAAATTGTAGACTTTATACACATTAATTTGTTACTCGGTCAACACCCACGCAAAAACGTCGTATGAATCATCTCTTTCATAAAACAATATACATGAAGTACTCCTGGTATTCACACGCCTCGTTTCTTAACCAAGGACACAATTTCCCTGTCATGTTTTATGTCGTGTCAAGAATTTCTACCTTGTTGAAATCTTTCGATCAACTCCACACCAATTTCATTTGAAAAACTAGTTTCCCCTCTTTCCACATCAACAACAGATCTACAAATTGGACAAGCACCAGTCTTGATCAACCATAAATCTATGCACTCGCCATGAAAACTATGATTACAATTTGGCAAAAGCTTGCATTTTTCACCATCTTTGAACCTCTCTAAACACACAACACACTCCACCATTGAAATCTGTGCTTCCAAATTGAAATCATAAGATGGTAGTTTCTTGATATCTTCTTTTGACATGCTCCCACTTCTGCTTATCATCATGGTATCATTTCTATGCACCAAAGTACCATCATTCATGCTTCCAAATGTCCTACCAATTATACATACATGAATTAGGACAAAAATAGCAATACCCACAACTAATATCACCACTGAGGTCACAAACTCAATCACCATGTTTAATTTTCTTCAATTCCCTCTTTGTTGCAAGCTCTTGAAAAGTAGAACCTCAATTGAACAAGAAATGAGTCTTTAAATATAAATGTGAATGGGGCTTTTCATATGTTTGGTTGGGGAAATTATTATTTTAGTGTAATACACAAGAATAAAAGTCTTTGACGGTAATATTTTATTAACTACAATGTCCAAATAATCTTATAATTTATTGAATAGTAAAATAGGTTGCATGCTTCTAATCAAAAGAGTTATTTTTTAATATAGTTTTAGCCCCTTTGGTTGACCATTAAACAATTTTTTAGAGAAAATGATTTCCTAGTAAGTTTCATAATGTATATTTTTTTAGTTATTAAATAGGTAATATAATTTATGTATATATTTTAATCTTTTTGTATTATCAGGATTGCACTGGAAAATGGAATATATAAACGTGGCCTACTTCAAAAAAATTGTGAAATAGATACATGAAAAATAGACACATGAAAATAAAATTACGTGTATAACGCAAATAAACACGATAATTTTCATATTTCGTCGCTACAGTAAAATAATTGCCTTACATTGATGTAAGTGTATAAACGTATCCAAATGTATTTGCTTTTGATGACTTTTTTTTACCTTTTTAGTTGAACATTTTAGTTTTACGTGTTTTATCTTCTAAAGAAAGTGTTTCTTGGCCTTAAGAGAGGACGAGGTGGACGACCACTCTCGGCCCAATCTCCAAAGAGGTCTGAAGTCTTTCAAAATTATATATGTATTTTTAGGGAAAAAATCTATAAACTATTAAGAAACCTATTAACAAACTCAAAATTTTTTGATTATTTTAGTCTATTTAAACCTTATCTTAGAGCTCATTTTTTAAATAGTTTAACCCAATATCATTTATCTAATCTATATCCAATTTAATATAATAAGTGACATTGGATTAAAAAAACAAAACGAAAATCTCTTTAAAGATTTAAAGGGCAGAAGTGAAAAGACCGATCGATGACCAACATTGTCCCTTCGATCGTATTATATAAGTGTTGTGTATCTACCTCTGGCATTAATAATTTATTCTATGAAATAAAAATTTGTTTAAAAAGCAACTTGAAAGTGAAGCTGCCAAATGATTGGAGAACAGAGTGAAGCTGAATAAACAATGTGCGTATAAAATGTTGTAACTGACAAAATAAAAAATTAGTGTTTTGGCAGCAAACGTAGATTCCCTGCAATTAATCGTGGTGGTTAGCCTTTAATTTGTTTGTTTCTGATTATTTTCTTCATTTTCTGAAATTGTTTTCCGAAAATATAAGAATTTTATTTTGTCATCATTCATTTTAATAAAAACTAACAAACATTTGGTTTAATAATATCCAATTTGGTTTAATAGTATCCAGGTGTATAATATGCATTTTTTTATAGAACTCAAGAGTTTAAATACTGCTGTAAACAGGTTAAGTGGATTTAAGATGATTAGCAGTTGTTCAAAAGAAAAAAATTATAATAATATTAATTAATAATAAAAGATGTCTAATAGAAACCCGGTGTATAATATGTGTTTCCTCTTTTAGAAGTCGAAAGTTTAAATACTGCGGTAAGCAAGTTATTTGAATTTAAGATGATTAGCAGCTGTTAAAAACAAAAACAAAAACAAAAAACTTTTGGAATAATATTAATTAATAATAAAAAAACGTAAGGTTCAGTCCAAGAAAATAATCCACCGTAAACGGCATGCTTAATTTTTGAAGAAAAACAATCTTATACACGTTTTCACATGAGAGATCGTATATTGTGAATTGGTTTGATGGGATCAAAACATAGTATAAGAATTAAATATAAAATTATTAAGCTTATATGTTATGAGATTCATACAAGTTAAGTAAAATGACAAGAAGAAATATGCATCACTAGTCAATAATTTCATATATGATTTTTCTTTTGTATATTAACGTGAAAACGACTATGTATATTACCGAAGTGAAAGCTAAAAAGTGATGAAAAGATAAAATAAAAACAAAAATAACACGCGTTAAAAAAAACAAACCTTTTTTAACTTTTTATTTAAATCAACCAATGTGCTTACTTTGTCATAATTCAAGTCATTGACCCCTTCTCAAGCTTGTTTGAAGTTCAACAAATAATTCATTTACGTAGTGAAAGTTTTCTTTACGTGTCTAAATAACATGCTGGTATAAAACACAATAGAGATATTCATAGTCATTAGTCGTTAACACGCGACCAACATTTATAAGAGTTGAATATCTATATTTATGCTTACAGTAGCTAATGCTGGTTTATTTATAAAAAAACAAAAGAAGTTACAATTGTTCATCTTTTACATAACATTTACACAATGTTATACATTGAATATGTATATAAACATCAAATTAACAATACTTAGATAGGTTAATTTGATGCTCATATAACTTGATCTTTGGGATAACTCAAAATCGAATTTTGGAAGAAAATGAATGTAGAGCTAAAATTTGATGATCTATCTCCATTTAGAAAACCAAAAATATACATAAACATTAGAAACTCGACCCTAATACTTTGGTAATGACCAAATTAATTAAACAAAGTGAGTGAAATACGTGAATGGCAATGCATGAATTAATGCTAGTATTAATCAGTGAATAATATTCACACATCAAGCGCACATAGAGTTAAAGTTGTACGAAAAACATGTCACATCATATATGATGATGAAAACGAAGAAGGTGTTCTTGACTTTCTAATTTAAGAAACTTTTCATAAGCATATTGTCAGTATAAGTACAGTATTAACTAACCAATGACTATTTATTCTCGATTCAACTTATTTCCATTAAATTTCATTCAGTATTCTCCAATAAATCATCTTTCTGGTTTCAATTTTGATAATTTGCAGTTATTTTAAATCTAAGTTTCTGCGTATTTGTCGTGCTTGTTGATCTTTACGTGTTCGTGTTATTTTTCTTGTTTGTTGCTTGAAAGACGATAAAATGCATATCGATACTACAAGAACCCTTGTCGGAATACTTGGTTCGTTAATAGAGATTTCGATTGAAACATTTATTTAGTTTTGAGTTATATTTTTTATATGAGAATATCGTAAAGTAAATAATTGATTTCAAACAGTTTTATCTAACCTATTTGGTTTCGTTACAGGGAACATTATATCACTTATTCTCTTTCTCTCTCCCTTGTAATTTCTTAATCTCTTTTACTATAGCTTTACATATTGTATATGTTTTTGCTTGAATTTTATTTTATGTTTAGAAAACATTATTAATGTTTTCTTTTCTAAATATCTCAAGAACAAAGTATTTATAGTAGTTTATAACATATTATTTCAAAGAAAAATCTAAGTAGTCAAATTCTTTACCTTAGTCAAATGAAAGGTTATCATTTTATAAGAATTATTATTATAAGATGGGTTATGCTATTAGCATCTTTGGTTTCTATATAATATAATATACAACTTTATTTTTATTTTTTAATTTATGTTTGATATAAATTCAAATACGCACTTGCACTGTGTTTATTTTATCTACATCTCAATATAGATGTTATAAAAATGAAGCGTATTCAATATTTTTCTTACAACTTAGTTTTTTTTTACTAAAATCTAACTTGAAATATGGATAAAAATAAAAATATCATAAACAACATAAAGTTAAATAAGAAGTAACATTTCAAATAAAAACCTAAAAAAGGTAATTTTAAAAACTTAAATAATTAAAGAGTATGAATAGCAATTTTAAAGTTTCAACAGATTTATCTTACATGCATATAGTGTGTAAAAATCATTTCAACTACGCAATTTTAGTTACTAAAACAATGCAATAATTATGAAAACAAAATTTTACAGTCCAACATTTATGAAGATTATTAAAGCAAAATCAGTTCAAGCTTTCAAGCCAGATCCATACGTTGCAACGATTTTAAATTGCGCATTGTGGATGTTCTACGGTCTCCCAATCGTCCATCCAAACAGTCTGTTGGTCATCACGATTAACGCTGCTGGATTCACCATCGAAGTTATTTTCATCGCGATCTTCTTGATATATTCCACATGGAGCGGTCGAGTATGCTCACAATCATTCTCTATATATCTTGTTTTTACGTGCAATCACTTTTATTTAAAGTAACCCTTTTAAATCTTTAATAAATGCAGAAAAAGATCGTTATCATTCTCTTCATTGAAGCTATTTTCGTAGCTCTTGTTGTTGTAGTGACATTAACGTGTTTCCACACCTACCACGCGAGATCTATGATCGTTGGAATGATTTGCATTGTCTTTAACATACTCATGTATGCGGCTCCATTGACCGTCATGGTAAGCAATCGTTGACCCTAATCTCGTGCGTAAACAAATCAACAATATAAATGTTTATCGTCTCATACGAATACGTTGAATCCAACAACAGAGAATGGTGATCAAGACTAGAAGTGTCAAATACATGCCTTTTACCTTATCACTAGCCAGTTTTGTCAATAGCATTGTATGGTGTTTTTATGCTGTCATGCCTCTTGACCCTTACATCTTGGTAATTTTATATTTTCGTGTCGAATATTTATATGATTATTAATTTATTATTTTAGTTTAATTATATGATGTTCTTCGTGTTATAAATAGGTTCCAAATGCTCTAGGATCCTTATCAGCAATCATTCAACTCGTATTGTATGCAACCTACTACGGTTCAACAAGATGGGATGATGACAATGAACAAGGCGTGGTTCAAATGTCGTCAAGATCCCATCCGTAAACATCCAGGAGGAGTTTTTTCGATAATAATCATTGATGACTGGATTTTTGAAGCCAAACATGTTCTCATATGCGAGCTTCGGTAGGTTTCGGTGTCGGTTTTGGTTGCTTAGGACATAAAATGTCAGGTGACACTCGAGTTGTTGTAACCAATAGTTGTTTGTATGTCCCTAACTATATAGTGTTCAGGGGTTGTTTGAAACTATTGATAAGTCAAGTTCCAAAAAGATAAACAAAACATTGGTTCTTTTGAAATAAACGAATGCTTTTTTGTTAATTAAAAGCTTGCAATCAATATTTTTTATTGTTTATAAACAATTTTTTTAATACAGTATAACATAAACAGAATATTTTTTACTCATATACATCATACTTGGTTAGAAACTCATATATTACACCCACATAAAAATATGAACATGTTATTACCATTAGGCTTAATTAATATTTTGCATATTACATGCTATGAGCCATTAATAAAATAATAATAATAAAATTTTATGAAATTAAATAACAAAAAATAAAAATATAAAAATATAAAGTTATATTTCAAAATAAGATATAACTGGAATTTTATAGTTTAGTATGTTTTAATAATTTTAGAATAAAAAGATTTTATATTTTGAATATTCAATTATTTTGTTTACTTATTTATAATCATTTTATAGTTTAATATGTTTTAATAATTTTAGAATAAAAAGATTTTATATTTTGAATATTCAATTATTTTATTTACTTATTTATAATCATTTTCATTTAATTGAAGAGAGTCAGAAAATAAAAGGTTAAACTTCATTAGAAGTTGACATGTGTCCCTAAAAAACTTTTTACACAATATAAATATAGATATAAATTTATAAAATGCATAAAAATAGTTTAATATTCAATCTCTTTACAAAAAAAGAAAAAACAAGTACAAGAACATGCAAATCTTAAAATATTCGACATTTATTAATTTTAGTATTTTTAATAAATCAAAATAGAATTATATATTTATATTGCCAGTACCTTTTAATTTTGCATCAAATATAAATACCAGTAATAAAAACCTAAAGCTTTACATAATTAAGACATTTCTCATCTAGCATATGTAAAATTTCTTACTAGTATTTTCCAAGTAGTAAAACCTTGTCGATCTTTATCTTTCAGCGTTCAAATAACAATTTAAAACCTTCTGAACATAAAGTAAAACTTAGAAGTCTTTAAGGACCACAATAAATCTAAAAGCAAAGACAACCTTGAGCTCAATCACCCGGAATCATACCTACACGTTTTGTTCTATGGATTGCCTCCAACATCATGACTACTTCATCAGTTTCGGACCGCTTGTGAGGACTTCCATCCCAACACCGTTTCATCATGTAAGAAAGAGAACCCCGACAACATCTAGGTATATCAGGTCTTAGATTCCGCACGTTTTTAACCATTTTTCGACCAACATAATCTTTGTAAGACTCAAATACATATTATACGAGAAACTATTCAGTACATATAATTTGTTTAGCACCCCAACAAAACCATTAGATTAAATTATTAAAAGTCAAAAACAAGAAACTTAAAAAGTGAGGTCCTAGTTTGGGCTTGGCCCATTTATCTATGAATATGTTGATGTGGGATTTGGTTCAGGATTTATCTCAAATAGTTGAAAATTGTAAACGTATTGTCGCGCGTATGCGAGTTTTAATGTAACCTTAAATCAAAATCAAAATAAAGGTTCAAAACCACAAAATCAATAAAATACATAAAGTAAAACACACCAAAACCTCAAATTCATAACATACCAGAACATGCAGAACATGCAGAACCCAAAAATAAATCAAAGCGCAACACCATACACAAAACAAGCGAAAATCAAAGCCGCAAGAAAGCGACACAGTCGAAAATAGAAAACCACGAAAACCAAATCCCCGAAAAGAGCAAACAAAAGGAAAACGAAGCCTACAAATCAAAGACATGTGTCTAGATACCAAACAATCCCACCCCAAAATCTCGAACCCACACCCAAAACAAACCATATTAAAAGACAAACAAACAAAAAAAAGAAAAATTAAAACACAAAAAAACAAAAACAAAAGAAAATTAAAACACAAAAAAGAAAATAAAAAGAAAATAAAAACACCGCACCGACCAAAACTTTTAAATAGAATAGTAATAGTTGAAAATTGTAAAGTTTATTTTCTATACATACACCAATGATCTATATGTGTTCAGGATCTAGATCTTATATTGTAATGTTTTGTAATTCTTAAAAAAATATCAACTATTATTTATAAAAAAAAATCTTATCTTATCTTATCTTACTACTCTAATACCCGGGTTTGTATCCGGGTTCACCAATACCCGGGTATAAAAAAACACAACTGGACCGAACCCGGTTTGAACCCGGTTCCGGGTCCGGCCCAAAACCCGATTTGTGCATGACTATCTTAACCCATTTGGATGCACACTAACTTGTTTTAACCCATAATAAAATGACCTGTTTTCTGACTCATCGGTGTTGCTACTTCTAACCAAAAGTGCTTGAAGTGGAAGAACACCATCATCTTGACGTAAACAATTTGATCAATAACCAAATTTATCTAAAGTTGATTTTGCAAAGCGTGAGAATTTCATAATTTAGCTTGCAGATTTTCTACTTGTCTACAACTAACAACTTGACTAACAAACTTTCTACCATAGTTTGACCTACACACTTCTCTACCACACGCAACCTCGCCCATGTAGCAAACATGCCAAACAAACTCATCTTTAGCTAACACTCAACTCGCAAACTTCTCTTTCGTATGCGACCCATAATTCTGTAGCATATAAACCACACGCTAACTCGTAACCATTTCGTTACATGTTCTATTTGAGTATAAAATCATAAATATTAGCCCGTTTAAGTTCTTTATGGTAATTCAAAGAAAAAACCCACTTGTATACTTCTTACATTATGCCGCCTTTTATAAAAAAAAATTATGAAAACTTTTAGCCACATGTGTGTGAAATATTGAAATGGGCCATTTGGGCACATGGGTTGCCTCTTGCATGAAACCTAACGTGTGTTCCTGACCCAACTTGCTTCCAATCAACTTATCTTATATAAATTATATTCCTCTAGATTTTCAAATAGAATAAAATTTTAAATATTACTCTTTGATCACTAACTATAACTTAATTAGTAGTGTGTGTGGTATATATCATCAACCACCACTCCATATTTAGCTTTAATCTGAAATTTTGACAAAAGTGTCTATATTGACTTTCAAATTTCTAATGTCAAAACTTAGCTATCCGGTGTGTATATATATATATTTTATATAGCGTCTTCTAATCTACTTTATTGTTATCACTTGCAGAATTTAAGTTCTTAATGCAGGCAATGACATATTAACTTATCACTCCAGTTATCCTTTTGGGACTTGTAGTGAATATTTATATATGTTTATAAATGGTTAAAGTTTCTAATAATTTGATTTTATTTAATAGCTTTTGTTCGTTACTTTTTAAAGAACTAGTTTGTAGTTGTGGTTTGTTTTTTTTGTATATGTCCTAGTACAAAATTTATTAAAAGCGAAGTTGTATTTAAAGTAGGGAAATTTTGTTAGGCATTGGTCATAGCAACTGATGATCATGTATTTTCATACGTTTTTATGTACTTAATCACGTAAATGTTATCCTCACACGTATGTAACAAACTTTTCTTACTCTAAATATCTATAATGTATTGAAGGGCGACTTTGGACATTAATAGCTATGTATTGATTTTTGGTGATTGATATTCACAAATTTCACCATCAAATTCAATGCCGTTTTTTGTTTAACACTCAATTTAATTTAACATGTTATATGAACTTTGAGGGGCTGCTACATTAACAACAAATTAATATTGGTAATTATAGATAATCATGATAAATAATATAATATTTAATAAAAAATCTATAATTAAATAATATTTATTGTTAATTAACAATAAATATCGTCGGCAACTAAATTTGGTATAGGTGACAAGGTTGATAAACATTTAAACATAAACATTAATCTAATTAGATGTATCTAGTTCGGATGTACCTCGCGTGGGTTTATTGATGTTGGACGATAAGCTTATGTCAAAAATGGTTTTGTCCTCTCTTTAATATTATTGTTGGTGTATGAAATAAATACAAAATGTTTAAAATTGTTTAAGTCTCATACAAATTGGTTCCAAAAATAAACTCATTCTTGTTGGAACTTATCGGAGATTAAATGGTTTCTTGACTGGTTTTGTTGGGTTTTAACTGATTTTGAGTAGTTTTGGTCGGTTTTGACTGATTCTGTTTTGTTTAACTGGTTTCAAACTGATTTCAATAGAGAGTAATAGATACCAATAACTTGTTTCTATCAATTTTAAACCGGTTTGGAGTTTGGATTGTCGATGGCAATTCATGTTGTAAGTTAGAGAACAAAATAAACTAGGGATGTAAGACACAATACACAATCAAACCTCGACAAAGTTTTACAAGTCTCAAACTTTTACAAGTATATACGATTAGCTAAGTGTACTTGGATCAACCAAGCAGGCTTGTCTGGCCCATAGATCTATGACTTCGCTAGGCTAGCAATAGTTAATGATTGTACATATATTCGACATTACATGGTAGCCACTAAAGTTCAACTAACCACAACAAACAGGTGAAATGCCATAAGTTTACAAGAATCAAACGTGTTTACAAGTGCAAAGTTTATAAAGTAACATGTTTCACCCCAAAGTGTAAAAATATAAAAAGGGGTATAGAAATACTCACTTGATCAAATAAGTATATATTGACGACTAATAAGAAGTATAAATAAACGTCCCAATGCGAAAACCTTCACAAGGTACCTAAAATAAATATATATTTACAAGACTTAAGTTTAATAATAAGTTTTAATGATTTAACGAGGACTAGAGTTCAATTTGGGTATTTGGATATTTTTATAAGTACTTTATATACAAAAAATATATTATTTATATGTTCAAATATAGAGAAAGTGAAATTGAATCGTTTATAATAATTAATAAAGTTTAAATATAATATTTGAGTAATTATTTGAAATAATCATGATTTAAACAATATTATGTGAAAAGAACGTTTAGACCAACAATAATTAAAAAATCCATTTTATAAGAAAATTATTCAAACAAGCTTTGCTAAATTGTTTTATAAATAAAAAAACATTTTTATTTAAATTTAGCAAAAAAATATAAAAAATATTTGGAAGCTTTTGAAAATATTTGAAATTTATAAAATAATTTTTATACATTTTAAAAATATTTCTAAAATTAATTTTAGGCTAAAAAGTCGTTAAAAATAAATCATGAGGGTTGCCCGGGTTCGAACCTGAGACCTCATGTTTACCAAGCAGTGTCTTAACCAGTGGACCAAGGCACCCAGCCGCGTTATGACTT